>OX418224.1:13072364-13303592 GCA_948455865.1 Conomelus anceps
ATCATATTTGGTGACAACATATGCGCTGTAACACTCCATCAAGACAAGGTTGTATTGAACAAGCCGATATATATTGGGCTGACTGTACTTGATGTGAGCAAAATTCTAATGTACGAGTTTCACTACGATGTGATGAAACCTATTTATGGAAACCGACTCAAACTGTTATACCAGGACACTGACAGCTTGTTCTACAATGTCCAAACTGAAGATATGTATATGGATATCATGAATATAGACAAGTTGAGAAACGTATTCGATACATCAGAGTACCCAGCCAACCACCCATGCTACTCTGAGACAAACAAGATGGTACTGGGGAAATTCAAGGATGAGTATGCAGCTCGAGCCCCCTATGAGTATGTCGGCCTGCGCTCCAAGCTGTATGCTTGCAGATGCTATGTTACAGATGAGACACAGCTGAAGAGTGGCCTTATCAAGAAAGCAAAGGGAGTGAGACGGCCAATTCTTGGACAGGAGCTCCCAAAAAGTCATCCTGATGCAGAACGGTACATAGTCTTTCAGGACTACATTGACTGTCTCTATGGTGAGAAGGACATCTATAGAGATCAGGTGATGTTCTGTACCAGGAAACATAGAATCATGACCACCATTCAGAAGAAGAAAGCGCTCAGCAAGGCTGATGAAAAACGGTTCATTCTTGAAGATGGAATCACTACTCTTGCATATGGACATCGCAACATTGTCAATGAAGCTCCAGTATTCAGTGATGATGGGTTTGAGGAGGTGGTGGTGGAGGAGGAGGAGGCGGAGGAGTACAACACTGAGAATGATCAAGAAAATGAAGCAGCATCAAGGGCAGCATTGATAGCAGCAGATACAGCAATAGAAGAAAACATATCAACTATGGAGGCATCTAGAACATTGTTGTCAATGACAGCAAAAGCATCAACTTCATCAACAGTACCGTTTGTACCAACAGATGTTCTTAAGATAGAACAAGGTAGTTGCAAACGTTCGGCAGCAGATAGCAGTACTAGTCAAGTGATCCACATATCTGATGATGATGAGCCAGCGGCAGCAGATAGCAGTCGAGTGATCCACATATCCGATGATGATGAGCCACCAGCTAAACAATCATGTGTTGCTGATTTCAATGTCGATGATTACAAGGAATATGATGACTTTACAAATGGCGGGATATCACAGCACAGTATACTCAGAGCATTGTTGGAAAAGGAGTAGAAGACATGAGTCACACATCCGCTGATAAGAAATTGCCGAGTCTGCATAAACTTTAGTATAAATATGGGAGGAAGAGCAAGCATTTGGCATAAGCAATCATGATTCGAGCTGTGCTGTATCTCGTGCTGGCTACAAGCGTCTACACTAGCCAACTGGATCCAAAGTATAGGACTCAGACTTTCCTGTGGCAACGAGATCATGGTCTTGATCAAGCAAACAAGTTTCACATGCGTCAGTGTCTGATGTCAAGAATGGTGCTACATCGGAATACGACCCAGGATGCCATTGATGCAATGGGTCGTGACGTCAACGAGTGGTATATGAAGTTGGCTGGAGGGAAAAACTTGGACAAAGAGCTTTGCCAAAGATTCCACTGCGCACAAAATCTGCACACCTGCATCCACTCATCATTTTCATCACTAGACTTCCTTGAGACCATCATCAGCAGATCAGAAGAGGTTTGTGAGCTGTACTGTGAGGACGTGTCAACTGCAGCACCAGCAACAACAACAGCTGTAGCACCTGCCTGGCTGAAGGATACTTGTGACACCTATTGCAGAGAAATCTACAGACAACCGCCACCAATCAGCAATGGAGCAAACTCACGAATTTAAGCCATACTGCAAATGTGGTACTTGTTCACTAACCTCATGCAACAAATGGATTGTGCAGCCTATATTCACTGTTGGAGGACAAGAGCCTGAACCATTCTTGACAATCAAAAATTTTCTGCAAGTAATGAAGAGAACCTTCCATTTTGCTTCATCAGTGATGTTGTGTACCAATAGAACAACAGTATATGTGGAGTTCCCATATGGTCACACTTATCGTGAGATGCAGAATGACTTGGGAATGCTCAGAAAGTGGGTGGTGCTTGATATACTCGATTGACATTAGCCACTGCGCATTTGCACACATGTATCCGCCCATCATCATCATCATCCGATCAGAAGAGGTTTGTGAGCCGTACTGAGAGGACGTGTCAACTGCAGCAGCAGCAGCATCAACTGTAGCACGAGCTGAAGGATACCCTGTGACTGCCACCAATGGATTCATACTGCCTATACTGCAGATGTGATACTTGTTCATCACCAGTGAGCAGCAAATGGATTGTGCTGCCAGTATTCGCCATTGGAGGACAATACTATGAACCATTTCGAACAACTGACTATTTCCTGCAGACAATGGAGAATGCCTTCTACGATGCTTCGGAAGTACGCCTCTGCATCAATGGGAGAACAGTATATGTGGAGTTCCCATCTAGTACATCATATTGTGATATGTTGCAATACTTGAGAAATTTCCGCAAGTGGGTGGTGATTGATAGACTTGATTGACATTAACTTTGTTTTGAAATTAACTAGTTTTGAATGACATCAGCCTCTAACAGTATTTCTTGATAATAATAAAGAATTGTATTCGATAACCATGCTCATTTTTTAAAAAACCAAGATTACTCTATAAGACAAGTCCATGTGGGGGCTGTGTCTGTTGCAAATAGATCTTGCATTCAACTTGTCTGTATGACATCATGCAGGACATGTCTGTGAGTGTACCATTGCACAACATTATGCAAGATCTTAAAGTCCATGTGTGTGTGATGTTACAAAGACAAATAGAAAATCAGCTTGCATTCAACTTGCCTGTATGACAACATGCAGGAAAAAACCTGTCTATGTGCAAGTCGATTTTATATTTGTCTGTTGCACAACATTATGCAAGATCGTCCATGTGGGCTGTTGCAAATAGAAGATCATCTTGCATGTATGACGTCACAGCTATACAGGACATGTCTATATGCAAGACGATTTTCTATTTGCATCAGTCCATGTGAGGCTGAGACAAGCTGCACACCAGTGTAGGAGGTAGAAAATGAAAAGATGAAAGATTATCAGAAACATGTTTATTTTAGAATATACAATTTTTTCAGCCAATTCGAAGTTCATATAGAACTTGCTCAATATCGCACCTTGGGGCGCAAAGTGCAGTTATATTTTCCCTGCGTAATAATAAGACAGCTGTTTCTTCATCGATAACCCTTTTGTTTTTGATGACATTTTCCAACTTTCTCGGTCCAATAACTGAGTATCTCAACTCTATTGGGCTAAGTTCAGGGTTGGTAATTTCTAGTGAAGCAGCCGCCTTCAGCAGACCGATCGATTTCATAATTACCCCCCAAGCAATGGCCAGCTGCTTGTTTATCGCCTCATAACTGTAGGCCGCCAGCTCCAATTTCAGCAGCCCATGCAGCGTCCTGAAGCGGCGATGCCTCATTAACCGTGCCACAATTTCATCAGCCCCAACATAATTGGAGCCGTATGCTGGCAGCGGGGCATACATATCCATCGCACTGATTAAAACTCTACGCTGGAGTTCCAGCTCACGATGCGATGGACGGCCAATGCTGCCCCGCCATGCCATGCTCGGAATTTGTGGGGCCCGATGTGGAGGTATAATGGGCTGCTGAGGATGCTGCTGCCACTGACCTGATGCTGGGGGCGACTGCCTTGATGCTGGTGGGGGTAACTGCCTTGATGCTGGGGGCGACTGCCTTGATGCTGGGGGCGACTGCCTTGATGCTGGTGGTGGTGGGGGAAACTGCCTTGATGCTGGTGGGGGAAACTGCCTTGATGCTGGTGGGGGAAACTGCCTTGATGCCGGTGGTGGTGGGGGTAACTGCCTTGTCGCTTGGGGCGACTGCCTTGATGCCGGTGGTGAGGGTAACTGCCTTGATGCCGGTGGTGAGGGTAACTGCCTTGATGCCGGTGGTGAGGGTAACTGCCTTGATGCCGGTGGTGAGGGTAACTGCCTTGATGCCGGTGGTGAGGGTAACTGCCTTGATGCTGGTGGTGAGGGTAACTGCCTTGATGCTTGCGGTGGGGGCGACTGCATTGATGCAGGTGGTGGTCGCCTTGCTGCTGACGGTGGGGGTGACTGCCTCAATGCTTGCGGTGGTCGCCTTGATGCCGACGATGACTGCCTTGATGCAGGTGGTGCTCGCCTTGATGCTGGCTGCAGATATTGTCGTTTCGCCGGTGGCGATGACTGTCGTTCAACTGTTGGAGTGCTTTCCAAGTTAGGAATGGATTCCCAGGCGGAAAGCATCTCCTCAATTATCGCCTGCATACCACTGCTGGGAAGTGATACTGCTGTAGTGGAGGAGCCGGCATCACTGACAACTTGAGCAGCTACATCTTGAGCAGCTACATCTTGAGCAGCAACATCTTGAGCAGCAACATCTTGAGCAGCAACATCTTGAGCAGCAACATCTTGAGCAGCAACATCTTGAGCAGCAGCATCTTGAGCAGCAACAGTGGCAGTGCTGGTATTGGCAGTCCTAGGCGTAGTTTGCAACTGCCTGAGGAGCTCCTCTTTGAACACAGCTAATGCTTTGTCCACTATGGAAGATAACTGCTGGGTTGGATCCATTCCGTCTGGTTGAACACTAAGAGAACACTGAGATCACTCTCTCTATAACTCTGATGTGAAGACTGAATTTGATTGAATTTTTGGGCAGTATATATACTAAAGTGAGATATCAAAAACATCATGTCTTAGTAAACAAGTTCAAAAAGGTTAAGGTGATAGCAACTGACAAACAATGCAGGCTGAATGATAAAGTGATCTTTCTAGGAAAGCATGAGAGAAAGGTTAGCTGATGCAAATGTCAAAAGTGTTGCACAATGGGAATGATAGCATGGAAGGTCATGATGACGCACATCCTTTTCAATGACAATTGGGTCGATTGTATTAGCAATCAGCTTCAAAAAAGATTATGCCGACGCATATCATTTTAAATGCCAATTAACTCGAATGTGTTAGCAATCAGGTTCAAAAAGGTCATGCTAACATACTTCAATGTCAAAAGTGTTGGTATGATAACAGAGTATGACGCACATCATGTGCTGTGTAAAAACAACTATATATATTATCACGGATCACTTATTTTTAAGCACTATTATGTGTAAAAATTGAAAGAAATAATAATCTACTCGAATATTTGGAAAATACCGGTCCACGGTTATCACACTTAGTAACTGTTGTTTATTGAGATAAGAAAATAACGGGCTGTGACTCACCTAATTTAGCCTTCTGAATTAATTTGCTATATTTATTAATATTTTTTATATTATTTATTAGGTGTCGGTGTATTTATGTATAAATCATTTAAAAATGGTATAAAACAGATCAATGGATAGGTTAACTGTCAAACACAAGCACAGGCCACTGCCAAATATAGTTGATTATTCGCTGTACTAATGCTGATAAAATCCAACTGAACGGTGTAATAACTGTAACTATTTCAAGTAAACAAATTTCAAAATTTTAAAATCATGCTTAGAAATATATAAATTTGGTACTCACCAGTTTATAATGTTGAGATGGTGTAGTGGAATTTTTTCCAATAATAGTCATTGCTCCTCTGTGTTGTTTTGTGGCCAGAGTGAGTGATCTTGCTTGATTTTTTTTAAATATTATAATTTTTAAGAATATTTCAGTGGATTTTAAAAGCAGCAAATAATTTATAATTGAATAAATATGAAAATGTCAGTGCTTACAACTGAAGACCTGCGAACGAATACCATACTTTGAGTTAGACGTTTGATTTATTTGAAAAATCTTTGTAGGATTTAGGGATGCTGTCAATTTGATTAGGCATACTCTGTATTATCATAAGAAATAATATTTTTATATTTATTAGCATGTAATTTGCGAACTATTTCTTATGTCATCATTACGTCACTTCAACTGTATTTGTAATCAACCAATCAGGGCACTGTATTCTGTAAAAAGTTCTAGAACCTTCCATTTGTATCTATCCAATGTAATTTTGGTGAGGATGAAATTATCTTCCGTTTCGATACTTGAGCAAGCAAGACACTCTTAGAGCACGTTGTGCATTTTTGTGCATTTTTTTGTTTTAATGTAACTTGTTTAAGTGTTAAATGAACCAGTGTTCAATATCAATTTAAAAGCTTTAAATTCAATACTGTAAAGTCGCGAATTAAATTCGGGTTCATCAAAATCTTAAAATCGAGAGCCAAGCAGTCCATTCCTGAGGGTCCAACTACTTGAGATGGCGGCCTAGGTATTCCAAAAGGGGAATAAGAAGAAAATCCACGCTACAAAGAGTGAGTGCTTTTTCTATTGTAAATCTGGCCAGTCGCGAAAAGTCAATATAGTGCGACGAAAAATCTTTTAAAAGAGATCTCAGTGAAAAAATTTAAAAATCTGCGATATTTAAATATCATGAGCTCATGCGACGATTGGTATTTTAAGATAATATTTGTTAACTTCAATTTTCCAGGCATACGAACCCACTACCATGCTCTGCATGAAACAGTAATTTTTGTAAAAAAATTAATTATTATATTTTTGATAGCATAAATTGCTCATTACTGAATTGTTTCAGTTAAAATTTTTTTCATATAAATTTTTCACTGCTTGTATTTTGTTATAGTCAGAATATAATTCTAATTTTATACCAGAAAGCTGGATTTCTCGTTATCTTTGATTTTCCATTGGCAACTTCCTAGATATGTTGAATTTAATTTATTATCTGAAGTGAGCCACACACATGGCCAAATAATCAGGATTGAACCAGTGCAGCTTGGTAAAATCAGGTAGAATTTGGATAGGGTGATTGAGATTTGGTATATGAATTCAAATAAATTCATCTCATTACTAGTTCTCCCTTATATTCACTTTCTATTGGATTGTATTCCTGAGATACAGAAATTTATTTTTTCTGAGTCATACAGCAGGAAATCATCTTGGGTATAGTGTGGTGATATTATTCTTTATAAGTATTTGGAATCTCATATTAGTTTATTTGTTGTACCACCACAGACCTGGCCCTCTGACACCCCATTAATCATTCAGCGATCCCTGAATGTGCAAGCATTTGTTACGCTAATCAAGGTTGCAGAGAACAACTGCGATTATTCTGTACCCTTGCACGGGCGCGATTAGGAGGAATTCCAATAAAACGGAATCCTTACTTTTAATGATATATGGTGTGTTGATGCGGTTTTTGGTTGGTAGGTAGCAACCAGCAACAGTAAGAACAGACGTGTTTTCCTGGCGATAAGTTTGTAGCGCTCCTGTTTTAAAGGACTCTAGATTCAAGTATTTATTTAGAATTTATCGCCTATACACAGTTCTAATACCCACGTATGAAAATTCACTTGATAATATAAAGGCACGTGTTCACTTGATGGGCATCAGTATGGAGAAGAGTGTGATAGCACGTGAACTGCACATGCCAGCTCGTCGGAATTTTCCGATGAGGATGGTTACAGTGAAAGGTCTTGACGACCTCTATCAAGCTGACCTTGTTGAAATGATACCATACTCAAAGCAGAACAAAGGTTACAAATACATCATCACTATTATAAACTGTCTCAGCAAGTATGCATATGCGTTACCGATAAAGACAAAGACATCCGAGGAAGTGGTCAAGGCAATGCGTCCCATATTCGAACGGCATCCAATGGAAAACCTTCAAACGGATGACGGCAAAGAGTGGTTCAATGCAAAGTTTTCAAGACTTGTGAAACAATATGACGTCAATCACTATTCGACGTATTCAGATAAGAAGGCATCGATAGTGGAACGCTTCAACAGGACTCTGAAACGTTTAATGTGGATCAAGTTCACTGAGAGAGGATCCTACAAGTGGACAGACATCCTTGACATGCTGGTGAAGGAATACAATGAGAGGATACATCGTACAATAGGCATGTGTCCAGCCGATGTTAAGAAGAAGCATGAAACTATACTCTTGAGCAGACTGAGAGAACAGCGTGAGGAATATCGTAAGAGTTTGCAGAACAAGGTGCGAAACAGGTTTTATCCTGGACCTGGTCAATCAATTGAACCGGGTGATAAGGTGCGCATAAGCAAGTATAAAACCGTGTTCAACAAGGGTTACCTACCCAATTGGACAAATGAACTGTTCACTGTCACACGTGTGAGACCTACTGTACCTGTGACGTATGAACTGGAAGACAGTGGAGGACAACCTGTGCAAGGGGGATTCTATGCAGAAGAGATTGTCAAAACTAAAGTGCCAGACGTGTTTGAAATTGTAAAAGTGTTGAAGAGGAGAGGTAATAAACTGTTGGTGCGCTGGAAAGGATACGATAGCAGTCACGACTCTTGGATTGATAGAGCAGATTTGGTGTAATGAAACAGGTAGTGCAACGTCGACACAAGTTCAATATAATCGACTTTGATCGTGTGGCAAGTGGTTGTGGACTTGGACCGGAAATGAACATCAAGAAGCGGCATGGACCTTTGTTCCCTCACCACCTGAGATGTATCATATGCGGACCATCGGGTTGTGGTAAAACTAATGTAATGTTCAACATGCTTTTTGATCCAAATGGTATACGCTTCTCAAACATCTATCTGTTCTCCAAGACAACATTCCAACCGAAATACGAGTTCTTGCGCACTGTGATGGAAGGACTAGGACCTAAAATGAACTACATCGAGTGTGACACCTGTGAAGAGATACCTGCACCACACGAATTGCCCGCCAATTCAATAATCATTTTTGATGATGTTATCTGTGAGCAGCAGGAAGCCATCAGACGCTACTTCACCACTGGACGGCACAGCAACGTTGATGTGTTTTATTTGGCACAGACCTACAGTCGCATACCAAAACAATTGATACGTGACAATGCCAATTTTTTGATTGTATTCAAACAGGATGAACTCAATATGAAACATTTGTACAGAGATCATGTGGGAGCCGACATGACATTTGATGCATTCAAAAGTATGTGCGATGATGTGTGGTCTTCGTCTGCACATGCATTCCTTGTTATCGATAGTGCCTCAGGCAAGAATAGCGGACGTTACAGAAACGGTCTTGACACTTTTTTAGCTGAAGCATAAGCTGAAAAGGCTCATTCAGTCAGTGAACACCGATCGAGATGGACGTGAAGCAGCAGCGGAAAAGAAAGCAGACTGTGGAGGACATCGCTCCAACCATCATGGAGATTGCTCAGCTACGACGCAACATCAAGAGGAAGCATAAGGAAATCACTTTGGGCAGATCATTGACTGAGGAGAAGCATATCAAAAGTTTGAAACCAATTATTGAGCCACTCCAGAATATTTCAGATGTTATCATGGAGCGGGGTGTCCCAGCAGCAGCAGCACCACCACCAGCACCACTACCAACACCTTCACCAGCAGCAGTGACACGCCCATTCGCACGTACACTATCAACTCATATGGTACCTCCTACACCACCAATTACACCCGGCTCACCATACCCATTCAAGTTAGGTGCAGTGAAAGGACGTAAGCCACAATGGGAGAGGCCTACCGCATCACCTATTGTAGAAGAAGAAGAAGAGCAAACCTTGGAGACAGTTGGAACAGCTGAAATACCTGCAGCAAGCACATCAGGAGTGGGACGGAAATTGTGGAAAGGTAGAAGTCAATTGGAGGAGGAGGAGGACTCATCCATCGATGAGGAGGAGGAGGAGGAGGAGGAGGAGGATGTGTTGATGAATACTACCCAGGAGGAAATTGATGAAAGCTTTGCCCAATCTGAACTGGCTGGAACAGCTGTAGGAGAATATGTTAAAGCATCGATGGACAACAGAGATGGTAACAGTGATAGAAAGTTTGGACCAAGAGTGGAGAATAATAGCCTATTTCTCGGTAACAAGCTGCTAACCTTTGGACCAAATGGGGACAAGATTATACTGAGCAATCCAAACAATGAAAATGAAGAGAAAACGTTCAATGTCACACCGGGAATATGCGAGCTGATTTTCAAGAAACATCCCGACTTCAGAAAGGTGAAAAAAAGTGATGAGAAGGTCTACAAGAGTGTGTTGAGCCTAACCAATGTGTACAGGGCAGGCTATCGTGCATATGGAAAAATTGTGAACTATAACAATCCCAAATACAAGAATGTAATCAAAAAGCTTCGAGAAGTGAAACATGGCGATGCATCATCATCTTCAGATACTTCGGTTGCTGGACGAGGACTCAAGGCACCATTCAATTTGGTAGCCGATAGTCGGATTGAGTACATCTACTATGATGATCCCAATGAGTTGGTGGACAGATTGAGACTGTTGGATCAGTCCAAAGCAGTTGGCAACACTGGACATGAGAATGAAATTAATTCAATTCTAGAAGAGTTGGTGGAAGGTGGTTACATAGTTGGCAGCACTGCACTCTAGCCCGATAAAACGTGTAAACTTGAGCATGTGCATACCATTCAAGTAATGTCATCAAACGGCGATAGAAGAATAATGGACGTCCTCGGTAATATCAACGTCCGAGGAAGAAGAGTGATCAATGTTGGCAGCCCACGCAATGAAAAGGATGCTGTTAACCTAAAAGTGTGCCAGAATATGCTATGGGATTGGCTGCCAAAGACTCAGGACACTGAAACATCGCAGATTTTTGTAAGCTTGAACAATGCAGTCCTCATGGATGTTAATGATCCAATCCAAGATGGTGATGGAGTCAACAAAAAGTATTTGGAAAAAAGGTTAGATGAGCATTCAAGGGTTGTAGTTAAAAAGTGTTTCACTACCATCATGAACATTATTTGGTCACCTGAAAACCACACTTTGAGTAGAGAGCAGTTGAGAGATAAAGTGTTACAGGCTTTGGGAATCCATGAGGGTATAAAACCGGATGACCAAGCTGCTGATCAACATTAGATGGCTGCTGCCCTTCGAGAGAGGAAGAGCTACAAAGGAAGAGGAGTACTTTCTGCAATCACAGACGCTGCAGGTGCAATAGTCAACAAGGCAATAGACGTACTGCCCATAGAACTTCATCTGCCCGGCTACCAGTACTGTGGACCAGGTACAAAGCTTGAGAAGCGATTGGCAAGAGGCGATCCAGGTGTCAACAGACTTGACCAAGCTTGTAAGCAGCACGACATTGCATACTCAAGGAATAGTGATACTGCTAGCAGAGCAGCGGCAGACCGGATCTTGGCTGAACGAGCTTGGAGTCGAGTGAAATCATCGGACGCAGGTGTTTTGGAAAAGGCCGCAGCACTAGCAGTGACCAACATTATGAAAGCCAAGGCAAAGTTTGGTGGAGGAGCTAAAAGGAGAACTGGACCCAAGAGGAAGAGGAGGAGGACTGGAACCAAGAGGAGGAGAACAGCGGTATCAACCAAGGGTCGAGGCCTGTACCTGAGACGTCAAAAGACGGGAAACGGGGCTCGTCGCCGTCGATGCGGCGGCAGAAGATGATTGCTCTACCAGACCGAGCACTGACCGATGCAGACCTCTACAAGTATGCATGCCGTTTGAAGCTAAAGAAATTTCGAGGAGTGTTTATGCGAGATGCTCTACCTGCTGAAGGACCGCTGAGGAGGGAGTGTGGCATCATCAACCTGGATGACAGCAAAGGACCTGGCACACATTGGGTGTGCTATGTTAAGAAGGATGGCAACGTTCACTACTTTGACGGCTTTGGCAACCTGAGACCACCACAAGAATTTATTGACTACATGCATCGAGGATCAGCACCAGCGACGAGGATTGAGTACAACTATGATCGGAAGCAGGAGGATCTCTACTCTCACATATGTGGACATTTATGTTTGAAATTTTTAGTTGATTGTTAAATAAATTATGAATCTAAACACAACTGTTTTTTCATTATTAGTATAAAACCTCTCAATTATTGTGGTAAGCAGTCATTAGGTTGAAGTACACTGAGCAATCAAGATGATGCTCTGCTTTGGAGGAACCAAGTCAACGCTGAGTAGTGAATTCTACCCGCCTATTGATACAGGCAATGGTGTATGGGAAGTGGGACTTATCAGCTTCACAAGCTGTAACTCTATTCCAAATGTTGAGGTTGGCTACAACAATACATTACGCTTCCTAGCTCCACCAGCGGGTGAGTCGCATGACGAGGATCATTCAGTGACACATGGAGAGCTTAATAGCAGCAACATGACAATCGTTGATTGGTTTAGATGGGGTCTTACTGGTAAAACAGAGCCAAAAAGTAGAGAAACCAGGAGCATAGGATTGACCTTCAATGATGGAAAGAAGAAAGTGTTTCCCATTGTGGGCGGTGATACCAGCGCTGCAAACAAAGTGTCTCCCAGTGTGAGCACAGATGCAAGTGTGAGCGCAGATGCAAGTGAAGAAGGAAAGGTTTGGCAAACTGTTTCATTGCCTGAAGGTAGTTTTGAGTTTAACATGATCAAGGAACTGTTGGAAGCAAGATTGAATAAGCGTGGAGTTAACCTACAAATGGCTATGGACACGTCAACATTGAAATGTATAGTGCTGTGCAATACTAAGCTGGACTTTACCCCGCCTGACTCAATAGGCAAATTGCTGGGCTTCAACAGGATCCTGGAAGCTGACAAGGAGGCTAGAGGTGACTCAACCATGATGATTAACCGCCCCAATGTGGTGCGTGTGAAATGTAACATAGTGAGCGGCTCCTACTCGAATGGAATCAAGGATCATGTTATCTATGAGTTCTACCCGTCAGTGGACCCGGGCTATAAAATGGCTGTGTCTGTGCGCAATGTTGTCTATTTACCCGTGGATGCCGAGCAGATCAGCAACATTACGTTGGAGATTGTTGATGAGAACGGACGTCTGGTGAACTTTAGAGAGGAGCCGATAAACATAACCTTACATTTACGAAGAAGAGAGTGATATGGTGCTACTATTTGAAAAGAGAGGTTGGAGTGGAGCTGAGCAGTCTGAGACAGAGACAGAAAGAAATAAAAGGGGTGCAGGCGCTTTAAACGTCATTCAATGATCGACCGCCATTGAGTTAACATCAAGGAGCATCGATTATCTAGAGCAAAGAGGTTGTATTGTTATCAGACAACATCCACGACAGCGACAATGAGACTTTTGGATGTGACAAAGAGTGGTCCATCTTCGGATGATCGCATCACAGGTTTTGAGTATCATTCACATTCGCCATACAACACAACCTTCAATGCCAACGATGAGATCAGGATACCAATTCAGCAGCAGGACATCTACACACTACCATCAGAGAGCTATCTACACCTTGAGTACACAGTAACCAGTGCAGCTGGTGCTGCACTGGCCGGCACACCATGTGTCTCTGGATTTTTTGCCAACCTGTTTTCGGAGATACGCTATGAGATCAATGGAGTTGAGGTGGACAGCACACGCAACCCAGGCATTGCCAGCCTGATGAAGAATGCAATGACCTTTGAACGAGAAGAACTAGCCAAGATGGAAGGAGCCGGCTACAAGTATAATGCTACAACAGGTCTAACTACATTTGCCGCCAATGCAGCCAACGCTACCGTCATGGATGTACCACTTAGATATCTGCTGGGATTCGCCGAAGACTACAGACGTGTGCTGCTCAATGTGAAACAGGAGCTGGTGCTAAGACGCAGTGCTGACAACGTAAACTGCTTGAATACAATAGGCCTTGTCAACATTCGGAAGCTTGTGTGGAAGATGCCCTATGTGGAGGTGGCCGATGAAGCAAGATTGCGTCTGCTACGATTGGTGCAGAATGACTCACCTGTATCAATACCATTCCGACATTGGGAGCTGTATGAGTACCCGGCCATGCCCGAAGCTACAAAACATACATGGACTGTCAAGTCGACTGCACAACATGAGAAGCCGAGATACATTGTGATTGGACTGCAGACTGGAAGAAGAGGAAGAGCAGATGCAAATGGATCATTGTTTGACAAGTGCAATGTGAAAGACATTCGAGTGTTTCTGAACAACAAGTACTATCCGTATGAAAGCATTGATGGTGATGACAACCGTGTCTACAATATGTATACAGCTTTCAATGGAGTCTACAACCATGGAGATTTTCGAGCAAGCAACCCACTGTTTGAGAAGTCTGCTCTGGCAGATGGAAGAATGATGCTGTTTCCAATTGACTGTTCACGTCAAAATGAAACACTCAAGACTGGCAGCATTGATGTCAGAGTGGAATTTGAGATGACTGATAACATTCCTGCAAATACACGTGCCTACTGTCTGATGATACATGAAGTGGTCAAAGAGTATCGACCAATGACAGGCACAGTTCAAATTGCCTGATAACTCGACTATAAAAAGGCTGTGGATGAGGTGCAGAGACATCACAACTGTGTGAACATCGCAGCATGAATCTTGAGGACAGCATCGACAACATCATGAAACTTATCAGCTTTGAAGAGGAGAAGGATAGCAGCAGCAGCAGCAGCAGCAGCAGCAGCAGCAATGAAACATGGCATGACTCTGTGGAAGGTTTTGGACCATACTTTGTGATAGACTTTCAAGGATTCACTGGACGAAATGGCGAATTTGTTGTCAAGGAAATGGCGTATCTTGAACATGCTATAGAATCACGCATTGTACGCAAGCACTCTCTCTTCAGTTCTCCCTACTCTGAATCTGTACTGGCTACTAGTATACGTAAGGAGAATGATTCACATAGTGCTAAACATGGCTTGAGATGGACGGACAATAACGATATGGGGGAATACTACTCCAACCTAAGACCAATTGTGAGAAGTGCACTGGAAAGATGGCGGAAGATTGTAGGACCAGCTCACACAATCTATGTCTATGGATATGACAAACTGAGCATGCTTCACAAACTGATGGAGCCCCAATACGAAGACGAGGAGAATCTGGCTGACAACTTTACTGTGATTGATCTATCATCTCCATTCGAGCAGCAAGATCTCCCCAACCTGGAGAAACAAGTGATGACTTCCTACAACAACTACAACTGTGAACAACATTGCTATCTCATCATGACAGAAGACTACAGAGCAAATCTGATCACTGACGGATCAAGGAAATATTACTATTGTGCGCTCAATGTTGTAAATTTGCTATATAATCATATTTTGCAAACCATGTCTAAAGATAAAAAACGTGTTTGTCAATGCATGTTAATAAATGAATAATTCAATAGATTGCGTAATCATTGACTTACCCCCACCACCACTATGTTAGCTATATAAAGGATGCTGTTGGCTTGAGAGCACAGTGCAAGATGGATATCAATAAGTATAGGAATGAGTTACGTTTGAAAGCAGCCGTTATGGAGCTGGAAGCCGAGCTGGAGCAGCGGGGCATCATGTCATTGGATGACTTTCAACTTGAGTGTGGACATGCAGTTTCGTGCACTGGTGCCAGTCTACGTGATGCGTGTGATTGCATCCATCTTAGAAGGCTACGATATGCAATTATTGATGCAGTACATGGTCGTGGTACTGTGAAATACTTGAGAGATCTACAAGAATGTACTAGTGGATTGGAACCAGCAATACCTGTCAACAGTTATAATGTTAACAGGTTCTTGAAGAACATCTTCATAGGAATCATGTGGAAAAATGGTATGGGCAAAAGTGTCCCGCAGCAGCCAGCACAACTTCCATTCAAAATCTGGACGATGTTTGACAATGAAAAGGTGTCACTAACTTCAGTGTACAGGCTAAAGCATAGCATGGCAGCTGTACTGGATCTCGGACGAGTGGAAGACTGGCGATACAAGGATGTCAAGATTGTCATCAATCTTCCCGATACTCTTCAAAAGTACTGGTGTCAATTTGAGTATGGCAGCAAGGCGCTAAGTGCAATTGGCAGTAATGAAATTGTATTTGCCGGCTTCTCTCACAGTATGGAAGATCAACGTGTAAGGAGGTTCCGCATTGCAGATGGCTGCTCAGAAGCTTTTCTCATCTCCATCTTTACAACAGTTCAACGTCATCGCTCTAGAGGCTTGGATACAGTTGATGGTGTATGCAGTGCGATTGAAGAGACTCCAACCACAGACTATTGTCAGGGTGAACTGTTCACTCATCTCTATATTTTATTTCATAATGCTTAGAATAAACTTGTAATGCTATACAACTGGTTCTCATTCACCTACTCTCTCCTTAGTATACTCATAGAGAGAGAGAGCATTCCACTTCTACCACAGACATGTTTTTTCCTGCATAGATAGCATTGGAATGCAGCAGCAGCAGTGACATACTAGTTAAAACTGGTATATCAAGGCCAGTGGGCTGAGTCAGTGATGGAAGTGGAACTCTCTCTCTCTCTCTCTCTCTCTCTACCCTCTCTTTTTCGTTGAAACTGTCTTTGTTGAAAGCAATGTAAGACAATTTCTTACCTATATGAACACATGCACTAGTACACTATTGAGTGCACTAGTGAGCGCACTAGTGCACCAGTGAGTGCACTAGTGAGTGCACTAGTGAGTTATCTAGTGAGTGCACTAGTGCAAGTGTTCACCTCATGTGCATCATCTTATAGACTATAGGTATTGGGAGATGGAAGAAAAACTCACAATTGCAGAATAAAAAAGAAGCGTTTATTAGTCAATAAACATGTTCATTATAAATGTGTTGCCTGCAGGAGTAACACTCATTTTGAATTTGCTCAGATCTAAAGGTCCATTTTCCACATGTTTCAATGTGAGCCGACTATATGCGTCTGGTAGTATAATGTTGGCAGTCTGGTTGTCCACTATGATGTTGATGCTGACTTTTGTCCCATATTTAGTCAATGATGGCTGCGCTGACAGCATTTGATACTTAATTTCAGGCTTCAGATCCTTCATCGATAGATAGTTGGGACCGGCAGGCTTATGGCTTGAAATTGAACTGTAGAATTCCAGCACGGCATTGTTGAGAGCTCCTTGCGGCTTGACGGTTTCTGCAGTGTTTGGAGCTTGAGCTGCGGTGGTGGTGGTATTGATCATTTCTTGTGCAGAGGTGTTCATCTGCAATAAAGCAATAGCATAGATTATTCCCAACACTCCAAGAGAGCTGCCAGTGTTGAGGGTCCACAGTTTGCTTCCTCCTCCTCCTCCTCCTCCTTCTCAGTGTAAGGTGGTGGTGGTGTGGATGGTTGAATGCAGTACGCATCTCCTATGTCAATGAGAAGATCATTGATATCCTGACCTTTGTCCAATGGTAGCAGCCCTGTCCACCATTTATGATCTCTGAAAACTTGAGGTTCGCTGGGCCAACTATTCGCAATGAAATTGTCCAAATGCATCAATCGAAATGTTAGTAATACACATTTACAGTTCCACACCTCACCCTGCTTAACTGGATTGTATGTATATGTACATGGGGGAATATGTAAACTTCTGACGGGTAGATAGAAACCGTGACCGCGGTTTGGTCCATGCCCAATTTTTCTAGCATTATGCAATGCTCGACGGTACGAGCTGACTGGTAATGACATGGTTTTCAAGAGGTTGCAGACATACTCCAAGTCCTCTCTGATTGTGACAGCATCAGCACGCTGTTGACCGTTCATTCTGCAAAACAAGACATGAATTAATCTTCGAACATCTCACTTGTAACATTATAGCAGACCTCAACTGCATATCTCTTAAGGGCAGACTCAATCGTTTCCCACCTCATGGAATCAGAAAGTCCAATATGCATCTGAAGGTAACAATCTTCTGCCATTCCCAACCGCATCATGTGACCTATCATATCGTATATCTCCAAACACCTGCAATCAGGCTTTACATTCAATGGTGCTTGTGCCCGCCTTTTTAAACATGAGGGTGAATGAAACTTCTTGTAATCATCACTGATGTAACCATGATCTGGCCACCATGTGAGTATGTGTAAGATCACTTCGCCAATGTCATCGCCAGTGAGTTTTTCAGCTTTGAACAGTGAGATTATATCAGTGAAATCCATGCGCTTGCAAACAATGTACAATGTCCTCCTAAAAAGTCTTGGAGTAGTCTCCATGAACAGCTCCTTACAGTGTATGATATCATGACGTATAGGATGTGGCAGTGTGTTGATATCAGCACCAAGGTATAGAGCTTCTACTGAAGCTTTCCTTGCAAGCTCATAGAGTGATCTGGGATTCCTGTAAAAAAGAGTGAACAGATTAATAATCTTCTTCTTCTAAGAATTCATCACTGCTGGTAGTGATATAGCTGACACTTTCATCCTCTGAATATATGTCAATTTCTTCACAGGCTCCTATTTTTCTCATTAATCTACCTAGCCCTACAATATGCTCATCATCCTCATCAGCTTCTTGCAGTCCTAGAGTATGAAGAATATATCCGTCCTGCACATAAGCTAAACGCCACATGTGTGCTACTATATCATATATCTCACTGCATCGACATTCCACTATATCATTTAATGCTGCCCGTGCGCGCCTATCAAGACATGTTGACACATGCTGTTTCTTGTAGAGATTGTGAGTTACAGTGAAAAGTGGTAGACTATCTCCAAATACATAGCTCACGACTTCACCAAAGTCACTCCTGCTAAACTTTTCAGCTTTAATTATTGCAATTAGATCAATGAGGTCCATGCGTTTGCAAAATGCTAAAAATTTCATGGCTTTGGTTAGTATTGGATGCATATCAAAACGATTGAAAGGGTGTAGGAATTCTTCGCGTAGAGTCTGTGGTAGAATGCTGAAATCTGCACCCCGATATACAGCATCAATGCTAGCTGACATTGCGATCTTGCGGAGAGGGCTAGGGCTGCTACTCATCTGGAAAAAAGATGCAACAAATTAGATATGTTAAATTAGAGCGACTTCTTCGCAAGGGTGGAGGTGGCGACTTCTTCGCAGGGGTGGAGGTGGCGACTTCTTCACAAGAATGGAGGTAGCAACTTCTTTGCTGCATGGATGAGTTAGCGACTTCTTCACTTATAGATTTGTGCGAATAACCCATTGTATGGGTTCATCGCAGCTATCGCAAGTGATGGCCGTTTCTGTGCATCTATCGCACATCATGTGGAAGCATGGGAGGAGCACCCTATTCACATGATAGTTTGCACACCTCCCACAGCTTGCAAACGACATGTCGGCATCAGCATCCCAACGCTCATCCTCCATTCTCCATCCCACCCGGTGCACCTGCAAGCGAGCCTGCACCAAACGCAGAATATCCATCTCCTCCTCCGATGCACAGCTCAATAAGTTGGCTGGAGGGGCCGGTTCTGGAGCTGGTTCTGGTGCTGGGGCTGGTGCTGGAGCTGGGGCTGGTGCTGGGGTTGGAGCTGGTGCTGCCTCCTGGCGCACCGCTTCCTGCAGCGATGCCTCCAGCTCAGGAATGTAGGCTTCCAGCGGAGGATTTGTCAAGTAGTCGTCAAAGTGGGGACGACGTCGCCTGGCTGGTTGTCTTCTTGAGCGTCGGCCTGACGTCGTCTGCCCACTGACTTGCCGAGCAATTTGCCACTGCTGAGCTGCACGCCACTGCTGCTGCCCGGACTGTAGAGTCAAAATGATGTTGAGTGCATCATTCAGCCCCTGCAGTGAGTTGACATTTGCTCGGCGACCTCCGCGGCTACCACGCCTCCTGCTGCTGCTGCCTCCATGGGAAATCATCTTTGGAACAGAAAAAGAATAACATGTTATGCATATGTGTGTGTAACAGCAGGAATATTAGTGTTGAATAAATGTATATATTTTCTTTGAACTCACATTGAATTGCTGCGGGTGGAGACTGAAGTTGGCTGACCTGGAAAAAATATGCATTGTTAGTTACAAGTAAATTTGTCAATCATTAGTTTTACAAGTGACCAATCATTAGAATGAGCAAAGTGACCTGGAATAAAACAATATGCATTAGACAAAATAGAATTTTAGGTTAGTTTCCTGGAATGAAACAATTTACATTGTAAGAAAGTTTTCTGAAACAATCATTAGTTTTACAAGTGCAAGCGATCATGCATTAATAGGTTAGTTTTCAATACTCACTTTGAAAGAGAGCTGGAGTAACAGGTCTGTTATCTTCAATTGAACAGGCAAAGTAACCTGGAATGGAACAATATGCATTAGACATTGCCAAATGTAAGAAAGTTTCCTGAAATGGAACAGTATGCATTAGACATTGACAGTTTCCTGAACAAAATACATTGTAAGATAGTTTCCTGAAAAGAAACGGTATGCATTAGATAGTGGAAAACAGTATTAATTGCAAAGAGTACTTACTTTGAAAGTTGATCAAGACTGGAGCACAAGAAGCACAAGGAGCACAAGACTGGTAAGCACAAGAAGCACAAGACTGGAGCACAAGAAGCTGGAGCACGAGCACAGTAGTTGGCTGTCTGGTGTGAGAGAGCAGTGTATGATAACTCCAACAGAACACCCAGCTTATATACTCTAGCCACTACCTCCCACCCACGACCCCCACCCCCCCCACCCCCACCCCCCACCCCCACCCATAGCCTGAACAGGTGACAGTCCCATTTTTTTCATTTTTTTTTTTTTTTTTTTTTTAATTTTTTTTTTTTTTTTTTTTTTTTTAATTTTTTTTTTTTTTTTTAATTTTTTTTTTTTTTAATTTTTTTTTTTTATTTTTTTTTTTTTCATTTTTTTTTTTTTAATTTTTTTTTTTTTTTTTAATTTTTTTTTTTTTTTTAATTTTTTTTTTTTTTTTAATTTTTTTTTTTTTTTAATTTTTTTTTTTTTTTTTTTCAATTTTTTTTTTTTTTTAATTTTTTTTTTTTTTTTAATTTTTTTTTTTTTTTTTTTTTTTTTATTTTTTTTTTTTTTTTTTTTTAATTTTTTTTTTTTTTTTTTTATTTTTATTTATTTATTTTTTTTTTTTATTTTATTTTTTTTTTTTTTATTTTTTTTTTTTTTCAAGGTCAGGGTCAGGGTCAAGGTCAGGGTCAAGGTCAGGGTCAGGGTCAAGGTCAGGGTCAAGGTCAGGGTCAAGGTCAGGGTCAAGGTCAGGGTCAAGGTCAAGGTCAAAGGTCAAGGTTGCACCAAAGTCCCCCTTTTGTAACTACTAACGTAATGTATTAAAAGTAAATGCGTATGGCTTTAATTGGTGGGGAGACTCACCATTATGGGTAGCTTCACCTCGCCGCTTGAGCCACGTTATTGGAAACATGGTGGACCTTCTATTTTAGGCGGGTTTCGAACCAAAGGATAAGTGGCAATAGCAAGCTTATAGCATAAAGTAGCTATTGAAGCATGGTCGCCCCATACATGATTAGTAGTATCCGTTAGATAATATCACTCGCAATCATCATTACTTAGACAATAATATTGTTCTAGTAATGCTATTGAATCGATAATTATTGATAACAATAATTCCCATGTCATACACCCGTTGTAATTACATTGTTAGAGAGTAGCTGATAATGAATCAATCAGTGAGTAAATTAAGTGTAAATGTTTTATTGTTAAGTGTAAAGTAGCCTTATTGTGTCTTGAGGTGAATTAAGTTTTATTCGTGTCAGATACAGTGAAGGTGTTGTGTCAGATACATTCAATGGTGTTGCTTCCCAACCAGTGGCGGATTTACGGGGGGGGGGGGGGGCTTTCGGGCCGAAGCCCCCCCAAAACCTCCAGAGTGTAAATTTTTCCAATATAATCAGCTTGAAGATCGTAAAATATTCATTATAGCAAGAATTACCTAATTCCACTACTAAGTCTTCAATTGTAACATTAGATCCCATATAGAGGAAAACTAATCGTCAGATAAAAACTTTAGAAAAACATCTCTTTTTACAGTGTGGAATTCGCACAATGTTTATCTATTAAAAGTAGATGAAACATTAGTTCATTGAAAAATTTGTATCTTATTAAAGCTCCCACATTGATTTTCATTCTTAAAAATTGAATAATATGACCGTAATACCGGAATAATACTAGGTCTATGTTCCTTGACAAACTGTTGAACACACCAGATTCAGCCATAATTCAATCAAAATTCATATCACCGATATGGTTCAAAGCACTAGTAAAGCTATTTTTTATTTCCCAATCATATGAATAGTTATAGTTCGGGTATCACCTCTACCCCCCCCCCCCCCCCCACTATCATCAGTAGCAAACCAGCCACCCCCAAAAACATTTTCTGGATCCGCCACTGTTCCCAACTGTCTCTGTCGAATGATGGCTTGGATGCAGAAGTATCACGGCTATCACTTCCCTAAGTTTATAATTGAAATTGAGATTCCCAAATATCAGTTTGTTTTTATTATTTAAGATTTTCAGGAATTCACTTTTTAAATTTATGACTATTGGTATTATGTGTATTTTATTTTGTAAAAACATAGCATACGGTACATATTACGTAAAAATGTGAAACTTTACATAAATATTACGCGAAAATGTAACTTATAAAAAATACGAGAACGATAACAACCATATCTGGAATCGATAAACAATGGAATTCCTTATTCATATGAAAAACAATAACAATTGGTCTAGGCGTTCGTCAATACGGACGAAGACAGTAATTAAGTGAGACAGACTGACAGACAGAGATAATTCCGATCGTCTTAAAGGATAGACCTCACTCCGTTCGGTCAATTATGTTCACTTTATAACTTAGCCGTACATAGAGGAATAAATTTGTTTGCTTATCCCGTCATGATGCTATCCCATCCTTGCAAATATATTTATACATTTTCGTTCTGCTACATCAAAGGTGGAAGGCTACATGAAAATTTATAACGTGATATTCTCCTCAGGCCTATTCCCATCCTACTTCCCCTTCTAAACAGCATGAAACTGAGATGAAAAACAGTTACTCACAACAACTAGAAGATAATGACCATTGAAAGTTATGAGGAGAAAGGCCAAAATTCCCCCCCCCCCCCCCCCCAACCACTCACAAATTTCTGAGCGCAATTTGGAAGAGTGACTTCATCTGGTCGAATTGGATTTGTAACCCCTTTCCCCACCAATAGTTACCTCACAACCACATCGCTTGACCCTCCCAATCAATCCTTAGCCCTTCTCCTATCCCTTGCCCCTTACTCTCATCCCTTGCCCTTACCCTTCATCACTCTTCTCCATAAAGTCCCCTTTTACGCTCTTCCCAATCCTCTTCATCTCTTTGAGCCCCCCTTTCCTTCACAAACTCCCCCTTTCTAGAGCCAGATCTATCGGCACGCATTACTCCCTGTTACTGTTTTCTTTTTTCTTCCTAAATTCTCACTCTCGCTCACACACACAACACACACACACTCTCTCACTCACATTCGCTCTCTCTCTCTCTCTCACACTCTATCTATCACTCAATATCTATCATTCTCTCTCACTCGCTCGCTCTCTGTAGATGTAATTTATTTCACACGCGAAAAGAAACTGGGAAACGTTCTCTTTTTATTTAACTACTGTTCGATTTCCACTTCACATTGATCTATTTCTGCTTTTTAATTCTATTTCTTCTCTTTTTCCACCTTTCTATTTCAATTTGATCTCTTTTCACTCAAAAATAAACCGAAATACTCTTGTTTTTTTTTAAATTTTATACTATTCTTTTTAACTTCCCTCTGATCTATTTTTTCCTTCTATTCTTCTCTTTTTTCAGCTTTCTATTTCAGTTCCACTTTCCATCTTCAAATGCCTCTTTGAAACCAACATCTACAAATTACTATTTTGCTTTAATTGAGCATTAACAATTACAAGCTATTTTTTTAAATTGATCGTTACACTTCCTCTCACCACCGAATCACACTTTATCACCCACACGACCTTACTGTTTTCCTTCAGTTCTGTTCAGCACAACTCCTCCTCCTCCTCCTTCTCCCCCACCTCCTCTTTCAACACCTTATCTATCTCCTTTTCCTCCTCCATCTCATCCTCATCTCCTCCTCCACCTCTTCCTCCTCGTCCTTTTTCTCTTCCTCCTCCTCCTCCTCCTCCTCCTCCTCCTCCTCCTCCTCCTCCTCCTCCTCCTCCTAACCACTGTAATCGTCTTCTATTGTCGTGACTGTTTTCTTCTCCTTCTGTCTTTTATATAATTTTTTTCACTTTTCTCTAGTTTCCTTTTCCGTAAATGACTTATGTTGTACGAAGTGGCTTAAAATCTCGAAAATATTATCCATTTATCTATTTATTTTCTATCTTCCTAACACTTTATCTATCTTCACTACTATCTACCAGTTTTCTTATCTATCTGTTTTATTTATCTATCCGCTCTTACCACTACAGCTTCCTTCATTATTCGCTCACTCCCTCTTCACTATCATTCCTTCCTCTTTCACCCTTTTCCTTTCTTACTCCCCTCCTTCCATCCTCCCCTCCCACCCACCCCCATGGGTGGAAGGGGGGATGTCTAGGCACTCAAAACCTACCCTCTATTTCGAGATATCGCTAACTTGGAACAAGATTTGTTTGATCAAAGCAAATTGAATTGGAAATGATTACATGGCTGCTCGTGCACGAGCGTTCGTGTGCGTAGGTGTGTGTGTGTGTGTGTGTGTGTGTGTGTGTGTGTGTGTGTGTGTGTGTGTGTGTGTGTGTATGGGTGTGCGCGTGTGTATGTCTCTTGATTCGATGATAGAAAGCTATATTGGAACCTCACAGCAGTGGTGAGACCTCGAAAGCCGATTAAAAAGAATAAAGAGGAAAAAAGGAAAGCTAAAAGAGAAACGAAAAAACCTACACGTGCTGTTTGATCTACCCAGAAAAGGGTTGAAATTTATTGAATCTACGAGAAAGACCTTTCTCAAAGCCAACGATTTCTATCTTCCTTTAAATGATTGAGTGGCAGAAATTTATTATTTCAACCCTTTATTGGGGAAATTTTAGGTGAGTGCTACTAATCCTCCCCTCTTCTAGAATACATTATTGCCTTCAATATCATTTCAAAGGTTTTTGAGTAATTATTTGTAAATAGAGTGTTATTGATCCTTTCCTTTGATTTAAGGCGGTCTCACACTTATCGGGCACGGCAAGGCAAGGCAAGGACTCGGCAATGTCTCGACCAATCAAAACAAGGCTTCATGGCGTCATCGATGTCTAGATTGCCTTGCCATGCCCGATAAGTGTGAATCGGCCTTCAATATAACTAATAAATTAATAAAGTCTTTTGGAATGCTCTATATTAATATTGAGCTGCATTAAATTGATAAAACTTAGTTATTATAAAACAATTTAGTAAAATTTACTAAATAATAGGCTATAATTTCACTGATAAAAATTCAATATTTAATATCAAACTGACTTATCATAGCTTTTAATGTTTCGAATTTCAATAGTAGTTCTAGTTTGAGTATGCTTCACCATTGTTAAACTGTCATCTCAATCCATAATTAAATGTCAATTGGTCAGTGATAAATTGCTCCAATAGCTGTCATAAGAAGAAATTGTTCATAATGCAAAAACAAGAAAACAATTATAAATAAACCTATACGGTATTGTCAGACATCAATAATTGCTACAATTGTCACCAGAAACTGTTCATAATTCTGAAACTGATTGTATGAATCAATCTAAATAAACCTGTGAACCTAGATGTGTATTAATTTTTTTTTTATTGCTGATGATGCCCACATGAGTCAGAGACTTGTGCGTGGGTAATGAGGTGAATGATTACACATAAATGCCTGACGGTGGAGCGGCATTCGAACAAACGACCACTCAAACGTCAGCAAGCTGAAATTGCGACGCCCCAACCAACTGCGCTAAGCGGCCCGCCGTTTTTGTTCAAGTTTTTGTAAAAAGTGGCTTGATAAAATGAAAAATTGAAAGTTTTTATTGAAAATATTACATAAATGAAATCCAATATGGGTTAAAAACCCATGTGCGTAACACAGCGTTCTTTCTATAGTACAGTAAAAGAAAAAAACATTTTCTCCGAGGATGAAGCCCACATATAAGTCTGACACCTGTGCATGAGTAATGAGTTGGATAATTTTGATTCGATGAGTGGGATCTACAATTTTAGGTGGATTCCGAAACATTGAGAAGTGATTTTCAGCAGAGAACAGAGTCTTTTTTGCTGGCCAATCTAATCGGTCACCCTTACAAAGAGGTACCTGCTATGGCAAACGGTTACCACTCCCCAAAATCAACCTCTTCGAATTTACTTCAATTAATTATGAAAAACAATAATGAAACGAATTTCGTTATGCAACACAATTTTCAAATCTTTGTGGGTTTTGTTTTGTAAAAACTTGTTTGTAATTAACTCAAAAAGTTAGGCAACAGGTTATTTACCGTTCCTGGATTTCTTGTTCAATGACGAACTGCGTTGTTAATATTAACTTTTAAATAGTGAAAAGGCCTTGAAGATGGGTTTCAACAACTCAAAAACGTTTGGCCTACAATGTAAGTGAAATACTACTTATTTTTAATAAAAATTTGACTGCAAGTCGTTTAATTCACTTGGAAAGTTAATTATTTACCGTATAAATAACCAGAACCTTGAATATTACAAATACTGTTACATTATATGTTTATTATATACATTTATATAATTATATACATTATATGTTACAAATACTATGTTGACATTTAACACATTATAATCTGCCGTACAAAGCATCAGAATCGCTCGTATCAATGAACGTTGATGTATACGAGTTTGGTATCCCTTTAAACTTGAAACCGACTCGGGTACGATAATACCGTACGTGACAGGACTCTAACTTTTTTCTTGTATTAATTAGTGCCACGAGGAAGAGAAATCATCATTATAATTGCACACAGCTCGGTTCGCGATCATGATTATGATGACGTCACAACAGGGTCGTTGATAATGATTGCACGATGGTTATAGACTATATATATATATATATATATATATATATATATATATATATATATATAAGTTCAACATCCAGTCGCAGAGTTGGGGTGTTGAAGCTGAAATTTCCCTTTTGTTTGATGGAGAACAATTAGAGGAATAGTGAGGGCAACTGAGGCTCCGTTCTTGGTCAAATTCAAGTTGGAGAGGGAATTTTGTTGTTGGTGTAGTGGTATTATTGGGGGTGGAGGGGTATTTTATGTGGAAATGGCTATTGTTCACAGAAATTGTGGGGTGAAGTATATAATTCTTGCCTGTTACACAGTATCTGTTCAATGGGTGTTCTCTTGTCTCTCTCTGTAAGTTAAAATCTCTCTCACCCTCTCTCTCACTCACACTCTCTCTCTCTCTCACTCTCTTATTATAGAAATTTTTCGATAGATTGTCAACATTTGTTCCACTGTACAAATACTCTGTTATATTGGGCGATTTCAATACAAATATGCATGTATCATGTAATGATGCTTACAAGAGAGAACTCTCACGATTAGCAGATAGTTTGGATTTTAGTCTAGTACCGTCCGATGCAACTCATCATACTGCAACATCTGCTACTACTATAGATTTGATTTTCACAAACTGTCCAGAAGTAGTGAGGAAACACGGACAATTGGGAGTGGCCGGAATGTCTAGGCACGATCTTATTTTTTGTGTATTGAAATTAAAAGTACCCTCAAAAAGGGACAGAATAGTATATTATCGTAATTTCAAGAATATTAATGATCAGGCATTAATAAGTGGCTTTGAAAGAATGAATTGGGAAAGTTTTTATCAAACTAATGATGTCGATCAGAAAGCGAGTATATTACAAAAAAATTTACTGCAATTATTCGATGAATATGCACCAGTTATAAAGCGTAGAATAACTAGAAAGGCGGCTCCATGGATAAATGATGATATAAAAAATCTTATGAGAATTCGCGATGCTGCTTTTAGGAATTATAAGCGAAATAAAACACCACAAAACTGGGAGAACTACAGAAGACTCAGAAATAGTTGTAAGCAACGCATGAGAAATGAGAAAAATAAGATGTTTGATTCTTGTTTTGTATCATCGAATTACAGAAACTTCTGGAAGTTAGTTCAATCTCAGGGTATTGGTAGATCAAAAGCTACTCAAGATGAACTCTTAGTCGATTTGAATGGACTGAATGCATATTTTTGTAGAGGAACGCAATCAAGAGTTCGTGGGGACATCATTAACCATTACAATAATTTTATTGCAGCACCTATTGGAGAATCTTTTAAATTTAAACATTGTTCGGTGGATGACATTAGCAAGGCTATTTCCAGTATTTCATCCTCGGCTACGGGACTGGACTCAATATCCCCCAAAATGATTAAAAAGTTGATACCAGGAATACTTCCTCATCTTCAGCATCTCTTTAACTTCTCTTTGAATATGAGTGCTTACCCGGACTCATGGAAAAAATCGTCAATCCTACCTCTAAAGAAAAAAGCTGAGCCTACCGAATATAGTGACTTCCGTCCAATAAATATTTTAAACTATCTAGGAAAAGTACATGACAAAATTGTTTACAATCAAGTTATAAAATTCATAGAAGGGAACTCTATTTTGTCAGAATTCCAATCAGGATATAGGAGGTTACATAGCACGCAAACATCTTTAATCAAGGTACTGGATGATGTTCGAAGAGGAATGGATAGCAGAAAGGTAACAGTACTAGTACTTGTCGATTTGAGCCGTGCTTTTGATACTGTTGAGCATGATATTCTACTCGCTATCTTGAAATCGATGAACTTTTCAGAAAATGCTATTCTCTGGTTCAAGTCATACTTGTCAAATAGACAGCAGAAGATAAGACTTTCGAGTGGAAATGAGTCCAATCTTATTACAATAAACAACAAAGGGGTGCCTCAGGGATCGACGTTATCGGCTCTTCTATTTTCTTTGTATGTGAATCAATTAGGTGCGTCACTTGATAATTGTAACTATATGATGTACGCAGATGATGTGCAGATATATAAAAGTTGTGAAGCAAAGAACTTAAGAAACACAATTGAACAAATAAATTATCAGCTTGAAAATCTAGTCAATTGGTGTGATAATCATAATCTAATCTTAAATCCAGCGAAATGTAGTTATATGTATATTGGAAATCCAAGGATATTAAATAATATTGATTTTTCAGACCTCCCGTCGATACAAATTCAAGCTCATGATTTACCTGTTGTGCAGGAGGTTAAAAATTTAGGCTTGTGGATAGACTCAGGCTTGACGTGGGAAAAGCAGGTGACACAAATAAGTAATAGAATATTTGCCGGATTGAATCAATTAAGGAAAATGACTTATTCTCCGCCAGCAAGGATAAAAGCAAGGTTAGTAGAGGCATTACTGTTCCCTTTCATTGATTATGCATCAGCTGCCTATACTAATGTGACTTCAGGACAGATCACCGTTCTTCAGCGAGCGCAGAATGCGTGTATGCGTTATATCTTCAACATCCCAAGAGATGCACATGTCACCGAGTACTACAGACAATTGAAGTGGCTCAAAGTAAAGGAGAGAAAAGAGCTGAGGGTTGCTTCTTTGGCATTCCTTATATTAAAAGAGAAGATTCCGATCTATTTATATAGACAATACATAAGGATGAGTAATGTACACGACTTTCAAACAAGAGCTGCTCATCGTTTGCTCCAAGTTCCAACACATAGAACTTCAATGTTTGGTGCTTCGTTCCTTGCGATGTCCGTAAGGATAATCAATGAAATGGATGAAAACATTACAAATGCAAATGGTGTAACGCAATTCAAAAAACTCTATAAAGAACTACTGTTAAGAAGATATGAAGTTTAATTTGAAATTTTATTCACAAGTGAACAGTTTATTTATTTATTTTTTTGCTTCTCCAAGTGATTTTTACGATTCAAGTGAATTTAATATGAAACATTTATAAATTTATGAACTTTCAATATGGACAGATTATTTTGAAAAGGAAAAGAAAACAATTTTTTTTATCTTGTAATGCAATATTCTTTTTTTATTTTAATTTTGATGAAATGAAGTAGACTACTAAATTATGCTATGTAACTGTGTTGGCCTGGTTAGGTGTTAGAGGGAACCAAATGGTTTCAACCTTGCCAGGAGAAAAATAAAACAAACAATCAATCAATCAATCAATCTCTCTCTCTCTCTCTCTCTCTCTCTCTCTCTCTCTCTCTCTCTCTGTATATCTATATACAGTATGTAAATTTCAAGTTTCTAGAATATTATATGAAAGCCATATGATAATATACAATACCATTGATTCATTCATTGGAACGTATTTGTAAATATGATTGAAAAGGGAGCAGTCACATGCTAAAGTTGCTCAAACACGTTCAAATGAAAAATTCCACATTTTTTCAGTCACATGATGTCGAAGTCCGAGACTTGTGCGTGAGAAATGAAGTAAATGACGTCACAAAATATCTGAGGCTGAACGAGATTTAAACCCATGACCGCAGTAGAAGCAGCCAGCCAGGGCGCTATCAGGGCGTTACCTGACCTAACGATTACGCTACCTCGACTGTCTTATAGGATTGGTTGAAGACAAACATCTAGCATCTTTTAAATATTTAGAAGATTGATTCTTTTACATATTATAACATTGAAAGTAAACTAATCCTTTTAGATCTGGAACATCTAGAAGTCGATACAAAAATGAATAACTGTTTGAAACTAGAAGATAAACGTTCCAGACACTCATTACATATATTATTATTACGGGTTCTATCACAAAAATAATGCTGAAAACACTTGAAATTAACACTCGCACTTTACACACATTACTTACAGCAAGCACTAATCACAAGAAAAACCAATAAGGAAAAAAATCAAATCAATAACGTTCAGCTAATAGTGAATTTTTGCCATTTTTGGTATCACTGTACAAAATTAATTACTAACTTTGAGTAGGTCGGTCGTTAATAAAATAAACAACTATCCAATAAACTGTTCAATGAAGTAGAACGAAATGTCTAAGAACAGTTAAAAACTCAATAAATAAATAAAACTCTGACGAAGCACAGTCTGCTATGATATTTTATAACACCAATAGAAGCACTGTGTATTGTCAAAGAATTTACCACATAAAATTATCATGAGCACTTTATATGCATAAACACAATAGTAGGGCAGAGTAGGAATACTGGGCCAGTTTAACGGCGGTTAACTAACCACGGTTAAATTTTAACGGCCGTTAAATTTAACCTAACTTAATTTAACATAGGAAAACCTAATTTAACGGATCGGTTGAATTTTAACGTCGGTTAAATTTTAACGGTGGTTAAATTTTAACGGAGGTTAACTAACGATGATTAAATTTTAAAGGTGATTAACTAACAAGGGTTAAATAAACAGATTCTAAAAATTTTCATTTGAAATTAAATTTATGTAGCTCACCAAGGCGTTCCAATTGCATGTATCAAGCACTCTGATGAATAAAATAAAAAAAAAATAAATAAAAAAAAATTAATTATCATTAATATTATCATGGAGTAGGTGTAAAATGAGAGTTCGGGCTATTTTTTCTTTAACCTTAAATTTAAGGTTAACCTAAGTCAACCCACCCAAACCTAACCTAACCTTGAATAGGTAAGTCAAAGTCAAATCAACGCAATCTATCCGATCCCCAAAATTCCCATTTTCACGTGGGTTCCGAACCACGAAAAAATTTGAACTTTTTAACCCCTGGAGCGAATTTAAATTTGAAGACGCCATCTTGTTCAGCCTTCCAAGGCATCCCAAATTCATGTATCAAATACGAATTTTCGATCACGATTAATTGGGGAAAAATAATAATAAAATTTTTGGGTCGTCTGTACTAAAAGCAGTACCGCTTCTGAGTCTAACCTAACCTCAAATTTAAGGTTAACTTGAATGAATCCAATTAAAGCTAATTCAACCTGAAATAGGTAAGTTCAAGTTGAATGAACGCAATCTATCCGATCTCAAAAATTCCCATTTTCACGGGAGTTAAAAATCACGAAAAAATTTGAACTTTTCAACCGCTCAAGATAAATTTAATTAGAAGACGTCATCGTGTTCAGCATTTCAAGGCACCCCAAATTCATGTATCAAATACAAATTTTCAATCACGATTAATTGGGGAAAAATAATAATAAAATTTTTGGGTCGTCTGTACTAAAAGCAGTACCGCTTCTGAGTCTAACCTAATCTTGTGGTATAGCAACATCTTATGATATAGTAACTCCTTGCAGTATACTCCAACTCACGTTAAAAACCACGAATTGAACTATAACACAAGGTATTGTTACATCTATATAAAAAGGGATAGAAAAAAAAAATGGATACCTCACACAGTATTAATGGTAATTGTCAACGATTTCGTTGGCACACACCCAATACAAACGATATAAATTTATTATTTACTATTTTTAAACCAATTATATTAGAAACAATGATTAAAAATTCTGTAAAATTTGATGGTAATATAAGATGGTTTGTAAGTGTATCTATAAAATTCAAAAAGTTCAACATCAGTGGGGAATCTACTATGAATACAACATTTCATGGTGAATCCAGAAATATTATATCAATAGAGAATAACATTGAAGAATTTGAAAACCAATTGAAGGAGGCAGAGGGTAAAATCATTATTAGTTTTGATAAATTTCAACAGTGTGGTTCTGGTTGGACAATTGATTCCATCACTCATCTTGATTTGAGCATGGTGAGATATAATCCCATTGGTGGTTAATATGAACTCTCCAACCATTTAAGCTAGTGCAAATTGAATGGTATCATCTTGTTCATCTCACTAAGGCCATTCAAATTCAATCTCCGATTTTGATTATGGAATAAAAAATATGTTTTGTATTAAACACCAACACTACATATAGGCTTGCAGACTAGATTTTTTCTCCAGTCTTCACTAGCAATCTGAACAGTAAACACATTTCTTAGTCAGATGTAGGTGGGTGGGAAGATAATGTTAGAATATACTATATAATTATTAAATCATTTACAACTGATGAGATGGCTAATAATAATATTAACTAAGTTGATGACTGATAAGATGATTGATCTATTAATTTGAATGGTAAACAATGGGATGAGGATGATCTGCAGAAGTGGATATAGCCTATGTTTGTTGATTCCATAGAAACAGCTATAATTCATTGGGTTCATTTCATGTTTTTTTTTTATTCAAATGAATCTTTGTATAACGTTTGTATTGAACATTATATACAATTTTCTGAATGGAATAAATTTGATTTGATCAGTATTAAATTATTATTGGTGACCAATGAGATCCAATGGATAATTTATTAATTACACTGGTAACCAATGAGATGGAAAATGGGATATATATTTGTAGCTGACAGGATAGGTAATCTTTCAATTGAATTGGTAATTAGAACTATTGGAGAGTATCAATATAATATGAAGGCTTGTGAATCCACCTTTCCACTTCATGTGTGAACAGTGAAGACCTCTGATAAACAGTAAGTTGGATAATAATGTTATTATTGCTAACTAATGAGATGGTAAATCTATTAATTTGAATGATGACCAATGAGAAATAGGGTATATATCAATATTATTTGTGGTTGACAGGATAATCTTTCAATTGAATTGGTTATTGGCAAGATAGGAAATAGAGTATAATGTGAAAGCTATACCTCCTCATCCCCACCTTACCTAATGTCTGTGAGAATGTTAGGGTATGTATCAATATTATTGGTGGTTGATAAGATGGCTAATATTTTAATTTTAATGATGATTTCATAAGATGAGAAATAGGGTATATATCAATATCATATAGACAAAAAAAAGCTAATTGAATTGCTGTCTGATGAGATGATTGATGCATTAATTACATTTGTGTTTGAGGAGATATACTAAAATTCAGGTATAGGTTTAATGAAGATGCAAATCTGCACAAACCCTATCTTCTTCAGTTCACAAATCGGTTCAAACTCATGTATCAAAGCCAGCACTATATAAAGGCTTGCGATTCTTCACTAGCAACCTAAACAGTGAGTACCACTCTCTTAATCAGACACAGGTAAGTGGGATAATAATGTTATTATTGGTAAATTATGAGATGGTAAATCTATTAATTTGAGTGATAACCATATTGTTGGTGGCTGACAAGATAGCTGATATTTCAATTGAATTGACAATTACCAAGGTTGGAAATAGAGTATATATCAATATAAAGCCTATAATTATAATGTGAAGGTTTATGAATCATCCTCTTCATCCACTACTCATCCAATGTATGTACAATGAGGATCTATCATAATCTGGTCTGGATGGTGATGATGTTTTGGGTATATATCAATATTATTGGTGACTGATAAGATGGGTAATATATTAATTTCATTAACAACTGACAATATAGGGTATATATCAATGTAATATTATTGGTGACTAACAAGAAGGTTAATTGAACCAATGTCTGATGAGAGAGTAAATCTATAACAAGAATGGTGACTATCCCATTCAATGTTGACTAATGAGATGGCTATCATTGATATCTGATGAGATGAGAAGATATTTATTTGGAAGTTCAAGTTATTCTAACCAAGAAGATATAGTGAATTATACTGGATTTGAGGGTAAACATGTATTATTGATGATTGATAAGATGGTTAATTACACTGGTAATGGGGGATATAGCAAATAGTATGGTATGTTATAACTTCTTAATTTTAACTTTTAAATCTGAATGAAACTCAAATATTTCTCTGTACTATTGGGTTGTGTTAGTGCTATGCTTCTAATTATTTTTTTTTGTTTTGGAAGAAATCTAATTCAAAGTAGAGTTTCCCATTTCAGATTGGATATAATATAAAATTTCGATTTTTCATGGAAATTTGTGAAGAAAGCATTAGTGGGCTATGACTGTTATATCTTTACTTGATTGTGTTTTGAATAAATGAATGATATGGTAACAGAAGATGACTAATCTATCAATTTCATTGGTTACTAACAAGATGGTAGGATACTCATTGTTAAAGTTCAAACTCCCATTACATCCATATTGTGAGGGCTCTGTCATTTCCACATGCTTCCTAATTTATTTATGAACTGAGGAGATGGTAGGTCTATTAATTGAATTTGAGACTGATAGCCAATCAATTAATTACACTGCTGGCTGAGGGTTTAGTAAATGTTAGGGTAGATTGAAATGTAATTTATAAAAATTGATTACTAACAATATAACTAATCTATCAATTATATTGGTGTGTATGCAGATGGAGAAGAGGTTATATATACATTGATATATTCTATTGGTGACTGATCTATGATTGAAATGGTGACTGATGAGATGAATAATCAACTTATTATTTCACTGTTTCACGAGATGGTATTGATGGAATTGGTTGATCAAATTTGTAACTAATAAGATAGATTGAATGCTGATGAAGTAAATGGGTATATTATATTAATGGTGAGTGAAAAGACAGCTAATATTCTAATTGAATTGGAAACTAATAAGATAAGCAATCCATAATTGAGGTGGGGACTGAAACACATATAAAAAGATGTTTATTTTATTGGTTTCTGATTCAGTTAAAATGGGTGGCTGACTAGTTTATCATTGATGTCCAAAAGATGGAAAAATAGTGGATGATCTCACATGGTACCTAATAAAATTATCAATGGATTTATTAAATTGGTTGCACAAGAGGTAGTGGATGTACTGATTGAGTTGGTAACTCATTATATGGTTAATTAGGCTACATCAGCAGCTAAAAATGACAAATCTTTTAATTGAATTCAAAGATGGTAGGGTACTTATTTCAATCCAACTTTTCAAAACACCCATAACATGCATCTCTGTAATTTCTACATGCTTCTTAATTTATTAATCACATTGATGACTAATGTGTAGAAGGTTAATCTATTAATTCAACTGACAATGTGGTTTGTTGAGGAGATGGGAAATATAGGGTATATATATATATATATATATACAACATGTTAAGTGACTGACAAGTTGACAATGTAGAATCGGTTGCTGGAGGAATTAATAATCTTTTAAGTACATTAATGACTGAGGAGATGGTGAATAGGTTTATAGCAAATGTTACAGTGTCCATATTGTATTACTGATGACTAATGTATTAATTGAATTGAAAGATCTTTTGGCAGCTGGGAGATGTTTAATCTATCATTTACATTGAAGACTGAGGGAATGATATACTAAATTTTAGGATATATATATAATATTATTGGTCACTAGCAAGACAGCAGGATGTTTACAGTTTAAATTCCCAATACACCTATAATGCACACCTCTATCATTTCCACATGTTTTCTAATTTATTAATGGAATTAGTAGTTGATGATATATTAGTTACATTGATTACTGATGATATGATTGAATATGTATAAATGCTGAATGCTAGGGTATATCATTTGTGACTAATATTTTCATTAAATTGGCAACTGATGACTAATCTATCAATTACTTTTTGTGACTGATGAGATGTCATCATCTATCCATGAAAGCAAAGAAAACCCAAATTTAAGATTCCATTTTCCCCAATTTATTAACTTAATATCAATAAAAGATGGTACCGTTTGAAGCTCAAATGAAGCCTCCAACAATATTTGATTTTTTCATATAATTTACATTAAAACGAATGGAGGTGTGAATCTCTTGAACAGAGACTTTTCATCTACTGAACTCAACCTTAACCTCCCCTTGGGTCTGGGGGGTACCCCCCAGACCCCTCCCCCTACAACCTCCAATCAAGTATATATCAGAGACACAATAGAGATCCAAAATTGGGTATGAAGTTGAGGTACACAACTCACTCAGTCTTGTCCATTGAAGACCTTCCAGGACCCCCCTTCCCCCTTTCCTCAAGTATATATCAATATTTATCTTAAATCAGGTGTAAAGTTGACATAGTTGAATACTTTTATTGTTTGAGAAGACCAATGATTTTGATTAATACATTCAAATCTACATTTACATGGGTTTAGGTACCTACACCTACATAGGTACCTACACCTACACACCTACATAGGTACCTACACCTACACACCTACGCAGGTACCTACACCTACACACCTACGCAGGTACCTACACCTACACACCTACATAGGTACCTACACCTACACACCTACATACATTAATCTAGGTATAGGTACCTACACCTACACACCTACACAGGTTTAGGTTTCTACACCCACATACATTAAACTAGGTTTAGGTACCTACATCTACATTTTGATGGGTTCAGGCATGAGGCTCATGCCTGAGCCCATCTAAATGTATATGTAGGTAGCTAAACCCACATAAATTAACATAGGTTCAACCACCTACACCTAAATGCATTAACCTACATTTACATAATAAATGAACTAATGATGAATCTAAAATCAATAAAATGCACTGTATTATTCAGTTGCAATGATAGTAATTGTTAACTTAATTGTATAATACATTTAAGACAAAACAGTCAGAAAGTTATAGTTACCATTGAAAGTTGTATTTTGAAATTGAATTTGTGATATACCCTCAAATGTATCTTTGCATGCAAGTAGAGATTAGATTTTGAATTAATTTTTGGGGAAGGGGGGTCCTGGAAGGTCTTCAATGGACAAGACTGAGTGAGTTGTGTACCTCAACTTCATACCCAATTTTGGATCTCTATTGTGTCTCTGATATATACTTGATTGGAGGTTGTAGGGGGAGGGGTCTGGGGGGTACCCCCCAGACCCAAGGGGAGGTTAAGGTTGAGTTCAGTAGATGAAAAGTCTCTGTTCAAGAGATTCACACCTCCATTCGTTTTAATGTAAATTATATGAAAAAATCAAATATTGTAGGAGGCTTCATTTGAGCTTCAAACGGTACCATCTTTTATTGATATTAAGTTAATAAATTGGGGAAAATGGAATCTTAAATTTGGGTTTTCTTTGCTTTCATGGATAGATGATGACATCTCATCAGTCACAAAAAGTAATTGATAGATTAGTCATCAGTTGCCAATTTAATGAAAATATTAGTCACAAATGATATACCCTAGCATTCAGCATTTATACATATTCAATCATATCATCAGTAATCAATGTAACTAATATATCATCAACTACTAATTCCATTAATAAATTAGAAAACATGTGGAAATGATAGAGGTGTGCATTATAGGTGTATTGGGAATTTAAACTGTAAACATCCTGCTGTCTTGCTAGTGACCAATAATATTATATATATATCCTAAAATTTAGTATATCATTCCCTCAGTCTTCAATGTAAATGATAGATTAAACATCTCCCAGCTGCCAAAAGATCTTTCAATTCAATTAATACATTAGTCATCAGTAATACAATATGGACACTGTAACATTTGCTATAAACCTATTCACCATCTCCTCAGTCATTAATGTACTTAAAAGATTATTAATTCCTCCAGCAACCGATTCTACATTGTCAACTTGTCAGTCACTTAACATGTTGTATATATATATATATATATATACCCTATATTTCCCATCTCCTCAACAAACCACATTGTCAGTTGAATTAATAGATTAACCTTCTACACATTAGTCATCAATGTGATTAATAAATTAAGAAGCATGTAGAAATTACAGAGATGCATGTTATGGGTGTTTTGAAAAGTTGGATTGAAATAAGTACCCTACCATCTTTGAATTCAATTAAAAGATTTGTCATTTTTAGCTGCTGATGTAGCCTAATTAACCATATAATGAGTTACCAACTCAATCAGTACATCCACTACCTCTTGTGCAACCAATTTAATAAATCCATTGATAATTTTATTAGGTACCATGTGAGATCATCCACTATTTTTCCATCTTTTGGACATCAATGATAAACTAGTCAGCCACCCATTTTAACTGAATCAGAAACCAATAAAATAAACATCTTTTTATATGTGTTTCAGTCCCCACCTCAATTATGGATTGCTTATCTTATTAGTTTCCAATTCAATTAGAATATTAGCTGTCTTTTCACTCACCATTAATATAATATACCCATTTACTTCATCAGCATTCAATCTATCTTATTAGTTACAAATTTGATCAACCAATTCCATCAATACCATCTCGTGAAACAGTGAAATAATAAGTTGATTATTCATCTCATCAGTCACCATTTCAATCATAGATCAGTCACCAATAGAATATATCAATGTATATATAACCTCTTCTCCATCTGCATACACACCAATATAATTGATAGATTAGTTATATTGTTAGTAATCAATTTTTATAAATTACATTTCAATCTACCCTAACATTTACTAAACCCTCAGCCAGCAGTGTAATTAATTGATTGGCTATCAGTCTCAAATTCAATTAATAGACCTACCATCTCCTCAGTTCATAAATAAATTAGGAAGCATGTGGAAATGACAGAGCCCTCACAATATGGATGTAGTGGGAGTTTGAACTTTAACAATGAGTATCCTACCATCTTGTTGGTAACCAATGAAATTGATAGATTAGTCATCTTCTGTTACCATATCATTCATTTATTCAAAACACAATCAAGTAAAGATATAACAGTCATAGCCCACTAATGCTTTCTTCACAAATTTTCCATGAAAAATCGAAATTTTATATAATATCCAATCTGAAATGGGAAATTCTACTTTGAATTAGATTTCTTCCAAAACAAAAAAAATAATAATTAGAAGCATAGCACTAACACAACCCAATAGTTCAGAGAAATATTTGAGTTTCATTCAGATTTAAAAGTTAAAATTAAGAAGTTATAACATACCATACTATTTGCTATATCCCCTGTTACCAGTGTAACTAACCATCTTATCAGTTATCAATAATACATGTATACCCTCAAATCCAGTATAATTCACTATATCTTCTTGGTTAGAATAACTTGAACTTCCAAATAAATATCTTCTCATCTCATCAGATATCAATGATAGCCATCTCATTAGTCAACATTGAATGGGATAGTCACCATTCTTGTTATAGATTTACTCTCTCATCAGTCATCGGTTCAATTAACCTTCTTGTTAGTCACCAATAATATTACATTGATATATACCCTATATTGTCAGTTGTTAATGAAATTAATATATTACCCATCTTATCAGTCACCAATAATATTGATATATACCCAAAACATCATCACCATCCAGACCAGATTATGATAGTTCCTCATTGTACAGACATTGGATGAGTAGTGGATGAAGAGGATGATTCATAAACCTTCACATTATAATTATAGGCTTTATATTGATATATACTCTATTTCCAACCTTGGTAATTGTCAATTCAATTGAAATATCAGCTATCTTGTCAGCCACCAACAATATGGTTATCACTCAAATTAATAGATTTACCATCTCATAATTTACCAATAATAACATTATTATCCCACTTACCTGTGTCTGATTAAGAGAGTGGTACTCACTGTTTAGGTTGCTAGTGAAGAATCGCAAGCCTTTATATAGTGCTGGCTTTGATACATGAGTTTGAACCGATTTGTGAACTGAAGAAGATAGGGTTTGTGCAGATTTGCATCTTCATTAAACCTATACCTGAATTTTAGTATATCTCCTCAAACACAAATGTAATTAATGCATCAATCATCTCATCAGACAGCAATTCAATTAGCTTTTTTTTGTCTATATGATATTGATATATACCCTATTTCTCATCTTATGAAATCATCATTAAAATTAAAATATTAGCCATCTTATCAACCACCAATAATATTGATACATACCCTAACATTCTCACAGACATTAGGTAAGGTGGGGATGAGGAGGTATAGCTTTCACATTATACTCTATTTCCTATCTTGCCAATAACCAATTCAATTGAAAGATTATCCTGTCAACCACAAATAATATTGATATATACCCTATTTCTCATTGGTCATCATTCAAATTAATAGATTTACCATCTCATTAGTTAGCAATAATAACATTATTATCCAACTTACTGTTTATCAGAGGTCTTCACTGTTCACACATGAAGTGGAAAGGTGGATTCACAAGCCTTCATATTATATTGATACTCTCCAATAGTTCTAATTACCAATTCAATTGAAAGATTACCTATCCTGTCAGCTACAAATATATATCCCATTTTCCATCTCATTGGTTACCAGTGTAATTAATAAATTATCCATTGGATCTCATTGGTCACCAATAATAATTTAATACTGATCAAATCAAATTTATTCCATTCAGAAAATTGTATATAATGTTCAATACAAACGTTATACAAAGATTCATTTGAATAAAAAAAAAACATGAAATGAACCCAATGAATTATAGCTGTTTCTATGGAATCAACAAACATAGGCTATATCCACTTCTGCAGATCATCCTCATCCCATTGTTTACCATTCAAATTAATAGATCAATCATCTTATCAGTCATCAACTTAGTTAATATTATTATTAGCCATCTCATCAGTTGTAAATGATTTAATAATTATATAGTATATTCTAACATTATCTTCCCACCCACCTACATCTGACTAAGAAATGTGTTTACTGTTCAGATTGCTAGTGAAGACTGGAGAAAAAATCTAGTCTGCAAGCCTATATGTAGTGTTGGTGTTTAATACAAAACATATTTTTTATTCCATAATCAAAATCGGAGATTGAATTTGAATGGCCTTAGTGAGATGAACAAGATGATACCATTCAATTTGCACTAGCTTAAATGGTTGGAGAGTTCATATTAACCACCAATGGGATTATATCTCACCATGCTCAAATCAAGATGAGTGATGGAATCAATTGTCCAACCAGAACCACACTGTTGAAATTTATCAAAACTAATAATGATTTTACCCTCTGCCTCCTTCAATTGGTTTTCAAATTCTTCAATGTTATTCTCTATTGATATAATATTTCTGGATTCACCATGAAATGTTGTATTCATAGTAGATTCCCCACTGATGTTGAACTTTTTGAATTTTATAGATACACTTACAAACCATCTTATATTACCATCAAATTTTACAGAATTTTTAATCATTGTTTCTAATATAATTGGTTTAAAAATAGTAAATAATAAATTTATATCGTTTGTATTGGGTGTGTGCCAACGAAATCGTTGACAATTACCATTAATACTGTGTGAGGTATCCATTTTTTTTTTCTATCCCTTTTTATATAGATGTAACAATACCTTGTGTTATAGTTAAATTCGTGGTTTTTAACGTGAATTGGAGTATACTGCAAGGAGTTACTATATCATAAGATGTTGCTATACCACAAGATTAGGTTAGACTCAGAAGCGGTACTGCTTTTAGTACAGATGACCCAAAAATTTTATTATTATTTTTCCCCAATTAATCGTGATTGAAAATTTGTATTTGATACATGAATTTGGGGTGCCTTGAAATGCTGAACACGATGACGTCTTCTAATTAAATTTATCTTGAGCGGTTGAAATAGCAATACCTTGCGGTATAGTTCAAATTTTTTCGTGATTTTTAACTCCCGTGAAAATGGGAATTTTCGAGATCGGATAGATTGCGTTCATTCAACTTGAACTTACCTATTTCAGGTTGAATTAGCTTTAATTGGATTCATTCAAGTTAACCTTAAATTTGAGGTTAGGTTAGACTCAGAAGCGGTACTGCTTTTAGTACAGATGACCCAAAAATTTTATTATTATTTTTCCCCAATTAATCGTGATCGAAAATTTGTATTTGATACATGAATTTGGGATGCCTTTGAAAGCCGAACAAGATGGCGTCTTCTAATTAAATTTATCTTGAGCGGTTGCAAAGTTCAAATTTTTTCGTGATTTTTAGCTCCTGTGAAAATGGGAATTTTGGGGATCGGATAGATTGCGTTGATTCGAATTTGGCTATACAACTATACCGCAAGGTGTTGCTATACCTATTTCAGGTTTGGATGGTTGACTTAGGTTAACCTTAAATTTCAGGTTAAAGGTTTGGATAGTTGGCTTAACCTTAAAATTAAGGTTAAATTTTATTATTATTTTTCCTCAATTAATCGTGATCGGAAAATTGTATTTGATACATGAATTTGGGGTGCCTTGGAAGGCTGAACAAGATGGAAATTGAAATTCCCTTCAGGGGTTAAAAAGTTGAAATTTTTTCGTGATTTTTAGCTCCCGTGAAAATGGGAATTTTCGAGATCGGATAGACTGCGTTGATTTGACTTTGACTTACCTATTTCAGGTTAGGTTAGGTTTGGATGGGTTGACTTAGGTTAACCTTAAATTTCAGGTTAAAAAAAAAATAGCCCGAACTCTCATTTTACACCTACTACATGATAATATTAATGATAATTAATTTTTTTTTTATTTATTTTTTTTTTATTTATTTTTTTTTTATTTATTTTTTTTTATTTTATTCATCGGAGTGCTTGATACATGCAATTGGAACGCCTTGGTGAGCTACATAAATTTAATTTCAAATGAAAATTTTTAGAATCTGTTTATTTAACCCTTGTTAGTTAATCACCTTTAAAATTTAATCATCGTTAGTTAACCACCGTTAAAATTTAACCACCGTTAAAATTTAACCGACGTTAAAATTCAACCGATCCGTTAAATTAGGTTTTCCTATGTTAAATTAAGTTAGGTTAAATTTAACGGCCGTTAAAATTTAACCGTGGTTAGTTAACCGCCGTTAAACTGGCCCAGTATTCCTACTCTGCCCTACTCACAATGTCAATAAACTGGTACTGGATATGAACGTTGTGAAGAGCAGACGACAACTGACTTCTGTTTATGTGGACTACTCCTTATATAGTGTTTGAAAGTATTCCAGGAAATTCTGGAAGCCGGTAGAGCAATCTGGAACATTCTCTATTGTGCGCGAATGTGCTCGAAACAATCTTGCCAAACAGGAGTGAGAGAGACATATAGGGAGAAAGAAGAAAACAAGTGTCAGTTTACAATTCGTCAATTTTAAGTGCAGTCAATTAATGGAAGCGATGTTTAATTGAACAAGTTGTGTCGATTATTGTTTTTCGTGCATTCATAACATTATGATAAGTCTTGTATCTCATCATATGTCAAGTATCAACCTTCCAATAATTTTTACGACAAGATGAAGGAACATCAAGCATAAATAATCACATGAAGAGTTTTTTTTCTATAATTTGTTATGCATAAATTAATAATCATTTTAATTATAAGGTTGCAAACCAGCGAATTAGAAGAGGTTCTATTCACCCGTACTGTTGTATTGATCAATTTCCAATTTCTGTTCTCAAGTTAAACTGAAATGTACAAAAATCTTCTTTCTTTGCTTTGACAGCCACTAATTGAGGTAGTTGAAAAAACCATGACACACATGAGAACATTGCTCCGTCAGTTTGACCTTCACTACGACTTTCGCCAAGAAAATGCTGTCCTTCAAATATTATTATTATTATTTCAATCATCAGTCTACATCTGTTGTCAATTCTATTACTTTTCCAATTCATTTTGAGTGATTAAAACTTTTGAATTTGAATAACTAATGAGCCAATCCCGTTGCCATGAGCTTGAACTTGTTCTTGACCCGAAATTTAGGAAATTCTCAGAAATCTAGTCAACTATTTTTAATTTTTATTATTTATTAAAATTTATGTTAAAGTTAGCCTGAAATCTAGCATAGGAGAATCTTAGAGGTCCTTTCAGCTATTTTTACTTGGTATTTGGTATTTAAATTCATGTAGAAATTATTGGCCTTCTTAAAAACATGAAAAATTGTAGAAAAGTTCCACAGGTATTGAAGGGAGCTTACAAATATTGCAACGTCTATGAACTTGAACTTGCACTTACCCAGATGCCAAGTTCTCCACGCTCTAATGTAATACTATCACCAGATCACTTATAGTAGACAAATTGTTTTGTAGAAGAAATACTATTTTATCAGGCTCATATCAACATTATCTTATCAATATCTTGAGGAAGTGGAAAGGAAATTTGGAGGGGTGGTAATGCACCATCACTCGTGGGGAGGATGAGCACCCCTAGTACAAAAAAGTTCAAACGCACGCAATCGCCAGAAAAAATTAAAAACATTTAATGGGACAGCAAAAAATCTGAACTTTTGTATGAGAGAAACAAAATTTCAAACAAAAATGAGAGTTTTGTATGACACAACTTTCCAAAAGGCCACTGCTATACACTGTGAATGTAACAAAATTTACAAGCTGATTTCAAGTTTAGTACAAAAGTCTATTTCGGGACTTGTTTAAAACTTGATTTGGAGGCGGCAACGACGAGCTTTTTCTCTTGTCAGCATTTTCGGGGAAAAGTTAAACTAAGAAATGACGACCAAAGTGACGCTATCAGAATACCAATGAGTACGCTTTCGCTCATCTTGTTTTACCAGCTTCTAGCAGAATTCATCTCACTTATTCAATGCTTATACAATCTTATCAATCTTTCTCTCACTCTCATTCTCTATCTCTCTCTCTCTCTCTCTCTGTCACACCCTCTCTCTCTGTGTCTCCCCTCTCTCACTCCCTCTTTCTCTTCCTCCCTCTCTTTCCCTCTCACTCACTCACCCTCTCTTTTTCTCACACTCTTTTCTCTCCCTCACTCACTCACGCCCTCTCGCACACTCTTGCGCTCTTTCCCTCTACAAGCACTTCAAAAACTTCTTTGCCACTTCAAGGTCTTGTCATGTTTCAGATCAACTTTCGAGTACTGTCCCTAACTTCGTCAGTTTGTGTGCCACTTTGATTTCCATACTTCGCTCTTTTTTCTACCCAAACTGCTTTTGATTTACGCGATTTACAATTTATTTAGGCTACAAATTGTAGAGTTCCTACAGATGTTAGTTATTTATATGGATAGTAAAGGAAATATACAATTGAGTGGAAACAGCCGAAATATTCTTTACCAATCTTTCTATTAAATTTATGCTGTTTTAGAATTAATTGCCATACGAAAAAATTGTGATATATACAAACCTTGAAGATACTTATTTATTACTGTTAGGTCAATTCACATACATCAGTTACGGCGCGTCACAGTCACAGTTCCGTCTCCGTTCAGTCACGGTAACAATCAGTTACCTGACGGGTCGGTGCCAGACGAGTGTAGACAGCGTAACCGGAAACTCAGATAAGAATACATTTTATGACTGTGACGAGACGGATAGCTCGGAACTGAGACGCGTCGTGACTGATGTGTGTGAACCGACCTTAATAGAAAACTTACAATTATGTGGGAGCAACTGATGCGACTCAAATAATATTATAAAATATATAAAAGAAAAAAATGTTCTTACTTCGAAACAATGAGTTGGACCATCCATTTTCTGAATTCATCACACTGAATTTTTGTAGAATCATTCTTGTTGCACTATGTTGTGACACACTATTCAATTATTCATTTTTATTTAAAGACTTCACTGAGGAATAGAAAAGAAGACTGAAGATCGGGATTCTGCAAAATGTCAATTCAAGCTAGTACAAATGAATATAACAATTTCACAAAAATTATGATAAATTTAAAAAAATAATTCTTAATTATTATAATGTTCTCATTTAATTATCTTAATCAAATGACGATCTTTTGATTTAAAATTTTATGAAAGAATAAAATTTCCTTTTAAAAGCTACCATTCCACAAAAATTAAAATTGATTTTTTGGAATAATATTCTAAATTAATTTAAATTAATATTTTCAATTATTACAATCTGATGATGATCTTCTGATTTACAGCATCATCTGAAAAACAGATTCTCTTCTAAAATTACTAGCACAGACCCTACTGTATCGGCCTCATGAGTTGATCCCTGGCCGATTCCTCCCCTTCTCCAGCAACTCTCCGCTACTGTGCATTGCACTAACATTAGCCCTAGTCACAACTAGGATAGTAGAAGCTGACTGAAGCGCAGAAAACCTGTTTGTCTCTGGCCGTAGTTTTCAGATTAGGAATACATCTATAGAGCATGCGCATTTGACTTCCTACTACCGCCGCCCGCTCCCACACCGAAAAACCAGGGATCAACTCATGAGACCAATACAGTACATTTATCCTTCAATCATTTCAAAATGGTCGAATCAAATAGCTCAACGAAGAGAATTAGTACAGCAGAAGAAATTTCAATAATACAAGATAATCATGTTAGCATAAAATGGCTGAATAAAGAAAATAAATACAGTAATAGAAATTTCAACAATACTTGATATATGGTACTGTTATGAAATGCTAGGAAAAAATGAGAAATATTTGCTGCACTGTGTCAATAATAGCTTCCATCATGCAATAACGAGCATGTTTTCTAGACTCCCCCTGTTATCCCCTCACCTTGCAATCCATCCAGAATGTTCTAATCAAACTCTTATCTGTCTACATAGAAAATGGTATGTCTGATAATAGAAAAAATACTAATTTCGGACTCCCACAAGGAACAGTTCTCTCCCCAATATTATTTATTTTATATGTTAATGATCTTTTAAATTTAAATATACCGAAATGTACCATCTTATCATTCGCTGATGACACAGTTCTGGTTTTTTCAGATGATACCTGGTTGAATACATTTAAAGTAGCAAATGAAGGTATGTGTGCTGCTAAATCATGGTTTAAACATCACATTCCAACTCTAAATATAACTAAAACCAAACTCATGACTTTTTCGGCGAATGAAAGTGGCCAACCTTCACAAGAACTAAAAGTAAAAATCCATTCTAATAGATCTTGCCATACAAATGTTTGTCAATGTCCAATAATTGAAAATGTCAAGGAAATGAAATATTTAGGTTTAATATTGGATAATCATATGAAATGGAATTCTCATGTTAATTATTTGTGCAAAAAACTGAAATATCCAATTTACATTTTTTATAATATAAACAAATTAAAAAATATAGATATTATTAAAAAAATCTATTCTGCCTATGCAAACTCTTTATTTGAATATTGTATTGAAGCCTGGGGTGCAACACATAATAATCATTTAAACAAATTATTTATTTTACAAAAACACCTTATAAGAGCTGCTCTAAATAGACCTCGTCTTTATTCTAGTAGATTGATATTTAATGAGTTTAAAGCTCTAACTATAAGACAAACATATGTTGAAAAGATTGTTCTATATATAAACAAATATAAAAATGTGTTTGAATTAACTAGAAGAACTAGGAACTACAATACACGACCAGCTAGGACAAATGTTTTTCAAAAAGTAAATACTCGTTTGAATTTAACTAGACATCAATATGTTTATTTCTGTAGTGAAATTATAAATAAAGTTCCACAAAGCTTCATTAAAAATAAACTTACAACAGCTTTATTGAAAGAAATAGATAGATGGGTGAAGACAAATATATTCTTTAAAATTAATAGTTTTATCAAATAAAAAAAATTATATACAGTAGTTCTATAATAAATCACAGAAGGCTTTACGGTTTTGTACTCCTCTTGCATTGGTTATCTACAGTGTTAGTCTGATGAAAATCCTTTTTGTCTTTTCCTTTTTTCTCTCTGTCTCTCTTAAATCTTATTTTCCTTTGTCATTTTGGTCTCAAAATCAAACTTCACAGGTTTTTGAAAGAAAAGTTTTTTTTTGCAAGGTCACAGGGTCATCAGAAGTTTTAAATATTTGATATCCTGTACAAATAAGTGAATTAAAATATATGACTCACTGCTAGCGCACAAGCTTATGCTTATGCTAGCTTTAGCTCATTAAGATAGACTTAGATGTATGTTTTGCTTTTTTGTATATTGTATTATTATCTCTCAAGTTTATTGAAAATTAGAAAGATATTTAATTTTGTAAAATTGCTGAGAAATGAGAATAAATTGAATTGAATTTTATAGAATAATCTCGAAATATATTATTTTCTCTACTGTTTTCTGGAATGTCACAAACTTATATAAAGCGGATGCTCATGTAAACACGGGAAAGAATATTCTATTCCATCCTGATGTAAATTTAAACACCACTTTATTCATTGTTCAAACTTCGTCAATGATTTTTCATAGCGAGTGGTAGTTCTGTAATACTGTGAGTGTTGACAAACGCAGTATATTGTAACTGTTTTATTTGGACTTCCTTTACATTTTTTGCAAGTGTACATACTCATTTATATTATTGTAATAGTGTCAGACCTGTGCTACGTAAGTGTTTGAATTGTTATATTTTCAGTATTTCTTCTAAAATTATTGAACAGTTATTATTTAATATTTGATCGGCCTTTTAAAAGTTAGTGATTAATTTTGGAACAGTTATACAGCAAATTTATTATTAGCTGAACATTATTGATTTCTTTTGTGTGACATAACTGATTAGTGAGTGTTGTAAATAATTTGTGTAAATAAAGTGCGAGTGATAATTTTAATTGTTGCCAGCATTATTTTAGAGATAGACAGCTTGTACAATAAAATGGCTGAATTATTAAAAGGAATAATAGAAATTCCAACAATTCTTGAGAACTATGGTGGAATAAAATGGCAGAATCAAGAAAGGGAATAATGAGAGTTTTCAACAATACTGGAGTCGTGTTGTGTCGTTCAAATCAAAAGCGAATGAAGATCTCAAAGCGGAAATTAAATTCAATCGAGGACAAATTGGTGTCGCTATTTCTATTATAACGCTAAATGATAAAAGAATATCAGCTAAAAGGCAATTCTCATCAAAAAGGATCTCTCAATTTACACACTCTTTCATTCTATAGCTCTTCGCTCACTCTTTCTATCGCGTGCTCTTTCTCTCTTTATTTCACACTTTCTTTCACACTCTCTCTCTCTTCAACCACTCACTCTCTCTTTCTCTTCCTCTCTATAATTCTCACTCTTTCGCTCGCTCATTCACACTCTCTCTCTTTTCTTCTTCTCTCTTTTATCCCTCGCTCTCTTACAATCTCTCTATCTCACTGTCACTCTCATTCTCTCTCACACTCTTTTTTCCCTCTTTCTCGTTCTCTCTCATCTCTCTTTCTCTCTTAGAACCTCTCTGTCCCTCTCATCATTTCCACTCACTCTCTTCTATTCTCTATCACACTCATTCCCTATCACTCTTTCTCTATCACACTCACTGTCTCTCTCCCCCATTTCCACTCTTTCTCTCTATCACTCTTTCTCTTTTACACTCACATACTCATCTCTCTCTCTCACTCACTCACTCATCACTTTTTCGTATTCCTGTTGTTCAAAAATCATTTTCGACCAAAAAAGGCATCAACATTGTCTCCTGTCCTCAACGTATTTTTTCGATATTCATCTTGACAAGGCAATCAACAATGCTTCGCTGGAAAATACAGGAAAATTCCACTGGGAAAAGCACTTCTACCTTTTTCTCGAAGCCATTTTCAGTTTCAACTATTTGCGTTCATTTTCAATCCACCTATCTCATTGATTTTTTTGCCATTGAAATTTGGAAATAAAAACATCGAGTTTATTTTTTGTACTGGTTTTGTTGATTCAGATGAAAGTTGGATTGTTTATCTCATCACTATCCACACACTGAAATTTTAACCTTATCTTCTCATCGGCATTCTCTGCCATGAAATATAAAAAAAGTGGTATTTTTCGAACTGGTTTTGTTTATTCTAATTAAAGTTATATTATTTGTATCTCATCACTTATCAAAACACAAATACTTCGTCAGATAGATGTGTCAATTCCGATGAGTTTATGTGGAAATTATAAAAATATTTATTCTTCCTATATAGATGGAGATTATTCCAGTGTTATTCAATTGAACCGCTACTATTACTATATTTGTCTGAATCGAAATATCTTATATCAGAAATGAAAACAAGATCGTCAATTCCACTTACCTTTTTATTTGAACATTACACAATGCAATAGTATCCCTCTAGCTGTAAGCTATTTGAGGGATATTTTATTAAGACATTATATTACAATCAAATTCAACAATGAATAACAATAGATTCTTTTTCGTAATCTATATAACTGTATATAGCCCATTATATTTTCTTTGTAATCCATTGATCTGTCTATTGTCTATTGCACCATAAAAAATCAAGTCACTTAACAACCAATCAATATGGTATCGCTCTTCACTCATTGACACTTATCACTCAAAATGACACTTCATAAACAAAACGTCAGTAAAAATGTTGGGATGGTGCCATGAAGGGAAGTGACAGCCGCGAGCAGTGGTTGGTATCTGTTCAGTCAGATAAGATTAGACACGTGAGCCTGGGCCCTCTTGGTAAGGGTAACCGATTGGTTTGGCCAGCAAAAAGGACTCTGTTCTCTGCTGTAATAGTATATTACGTTACAAGTGCGGGAAATGGTGTTTACCATACGAGTATGATGAGTATCAAGTATGAGACGAAGTAGAGTGCGGTAATATCATACGAGTATGGTAAACATCTTCCCGGACGAGTTATGTACGATATTCTTCGTCATACAAGTCTAAAATAGCAGATAAATTGAAATAAGAAACTATAAATAATTGTTATACAAACATAACCTCAACACACCAAATCACACCAAATCACAGCAACTCATGGTGAAATGGGCAATAATGGTTCTTGATCAGATGATCTAGCTTACGGCCAAATGGTTTGTCAGTGAAATGACAGTAGCCTCCCAAAAGCGTGCAGTAATAATCATTTGATGATTTTTACCACACAGTGTACGGTAATAATCATCAAATGACATCAGCTGGTTTTGATTTCTGTAAACAGCTGTTTACCACATTGATTCCTTGACTGGTAAACTGTCTATAATCTGCAAGTATGATGAAAAATCACTTTGTGGTGGTTCGGAGCAACGAACCCATAAGACCAATAGAAGGGGCTTATGCACTAGCGTAGCATACAGGAGGTGAAGCCGAGTCCGCCATCCATGCAGTGGATAGAAAGACGAAATCGTGTTTTCAAGAGCAGAAGATTTCAATGCATGCTCTCCAAATAAACTGGAGATTAACACACTTAGGATTAAGATATAACTTTCAAACTTGGCATGAGTATAGACAATAGACACTGTTTCTGACGATAACAGTGGCATTATAAAAGTTAATGGTTACCTCTATATATTTTAATTAGTTGTTAAAAGTTATATTTTTTGTCTGAGTTTCAAACCATGACATGAAAAAGTGAGTCGGCTACCAAAATTTTCATATTTTGGGTAGAGATGTGATCAAAGCGAGGAAGTTGTAGAGAAATAACGGAATAATTTTTTTTTATGATTTTTATTTTAATGTACGACTTATACTTTGGATACAATGTTAGGTTTAAGTGCTACGTTGAAACGCGATCGGGATGGCGCGCCGTCGTCAGCCGGGTTGCGCATCCGGGACCACAAAGCCAATTATTCGCTTATTTTCTTGAGATTTATTATTGTAATGTAATAATATTATAGTTAGATTGTTTTTAGTAAATTATTGATTAAATTAGTCCAACTTTTAAATTTCTCCGTTATGAACGCAAAATAAAAAATCCAAATAGGAAAATTATTAAATAATTAATTTAGGAAACATTATTAAATAAAAATTCATTTTTAAAGTCATGTAACTAAATTGAATCATATAAATCAATGACTACATAAAGTTGAACATTTACTCAATTTGTCTAATAGGTAATAGCCTATTGCAAAGGCCATACTTTCGCAATCCAGAATGAAATAATTTCCATATGGGCGCCAACCAAACCAACTTTGGGTTGATGAAAAAAAGTATGCTTCAAGCACTCGCGAAAACACTGAGCACAAAATATATAACACAAAAAAAAGGCACTATTAAAGCAGTATTGAATTAGCTATTAATTTATTAGCACTATTAAATTATACACAATAATTGATATTGCAGAAGGCATAACAAGAATTAATGTTCCATTCAAGATAGGCCAATTGAAACGACTAGTACATGACTTATTTATACTCAAAATTACATTAACATTTAAAATTTGAAGGCCTAATGCTTAATAAGGCAATACATATTTAACAGAGTTTTCTAAGTTGAAAGCAAGTTTCCTAACAAGTTATATTCAGATCAACCTAGGAATTAATAATAAGACAAAACAAGATTAACCTTGGCCTATCCCTAACATGGGATAGGCTAAACAATATACAATGAGTTCAATCAGGATCCTGAATTAAAATGGTAGGTTTTACATAAAACATGATTACTGGAACAGTGTATTCAATTTGTGGACCTACATTTCAATTTAAAACTCAGAGGCATTGCATTACAAGAAGATTGAGTAAATATACTAAAATAACTAAGATGATCACCTATCTATAAACATAACTGCATAATATCCTACGATCCTTAAACTATCTGAATCGGGATCTAATATTTTCCTAATAAAATGGTAACACTGAAATCCAAGTAGGCTAATCAAATCATCGACTTTCAATTTCATATTATTCTATTATGATTTTATTGTCCAAATAGCCTACATTGGAATAAATGATCAGATAGACACAATTAGTATTTACTAATTATGATTTTTGAAATTTAGCAGTTTGAAAAATTGCAAGTTAATTCAAAGAAAAACAGCTTGATTCAACAAATTATTGACCTAACTAAAGATGCAAGAGTTGATTCTCTCAATTAGTATTGAATCAAAGAGTAAGCCCCAATTCAATCAAATTTGAAATTAAATTTATATGAAAACATCGTAGCCTACTTTTAAAAAAAACATAGGATAATATCTTAAAATAATTTATTCCAATATAGGCTATTTGGACAATACAATCAAAATAGAATAATATGAAACTGATGATCTGATTAGCGTACTTGGATTTCAGTGCTAACATTTATTTTATTTAAATTGTGAAAAATTGTAAATTTGATGTAAATTTGGAATAAATAGCAAAAACTGGCTTCTCAAGCGCTCGCCACTTGGGTGAGTCGACCCTGCGCCGCCATCTTTGTAGTGGATGAGCGCGTAACAAGTGGCGACAACAAGCCCCTTCTATTGGTCTTATGACTGTGTTCGCTGGTTCAGAGCCTAAACTGTCGATATAACTCATCAATCAACATCATCTAACTTATTATTCACGCACAGGTCTTAAACCAATGTGGGCTTCATCTTCAAAAAAAAAATTATCAGTCGAGTCCAAATAAAAAAATAATAAAAAACAGAGAACATACAAAGTTATAGGTTTTTTGTCACATAATGAAATAGTTTGGAAGAGTTATTCAAAAAATAAAATTATCAGTGAATAAAATTATCAGTGGAGTCCAAATAAAAAAATAATAAAAAATAGATAACATGCAAAATTATTGTTTTTTTGTCACATAATGGAATAGTGTGGAATAATAATGGAGTTATTCAATTTAGAATTATTCTAAGAAAAAAATATAATCTTTTTGATCAGTTTTCATGAAAAGTGGTTTGTATTACGGATTTTGGCATGTATAACTATAAGCATAAATAGCTTTTCTATTGCTAAACTGTTGGCATTCAAATACAGTGTATAGCATCTATTATGTGATACAGCTATCATGTACATTAGAATCTCGATTATCCGAGTCCCGGTCAACCGAGCCTCCGGGTTATTCTAGCTAGTGATGGAGAAAAAAATAAAATAAAGCTCTTTTTATTTTAAGAATATGGTGGGAAGATGCAATGTCAAGGTCTCAGTTAAAATAAGGTGTGCAAATAGTTTATTTTACGTTTTAACCTTGTTATAAATAAGTTTTGTAACGTTTTTTTACTTTTATTTGACTTTTCCTGGTAGTGGCACTTAAGCTCCGTATTATCCGTGTTTTTCCATATCCGAGGTGGTCTTGGTCCCAATTACCTCGGATAATCGAGATTCTACTGTATGAGAAGCTTTAGTGATGAGATTAATACGGTAAACACTCAGTTTCGAATTGTAGTGTAGCGAATATGAGAATGAAAATAGTGAGAAAGAAGGACAGTGGTTCTTGGTGTTATCTGCTATGTAAATGTTTACTTCTAAGCAATCAATTACTCTGCTTTTGACACTTTTATGGTGTTTACTTTTTACTTTGTTCTAATTGTTTGATTAGACATTAATGGAATCTTATCGAATATTGTGGAAAGTGCAAGTTTCCTTATTTATTTAGTAGATGATAGAAAAATGTAGAGATATCTCGATTGTTGAAAAACCTATTTAAGGCGAACGCATTTGTAGAAACTAGTTCAGTTGTCTTTGAAACTCGTCGTGATAAGTGGCTGTAGTGACAGTTCCCGTTTTTACAGACAGTGAAATCCCGTTGGCGCTATCACAAACCATGCAATGAACTTTCGTTGTCTCTAGTCATAATTCTCTTGACAGTTCTATAGTGATAATTCTTTTACCTATTACTGTATTATGGACTTGTGCTACGTAAGTTAATTGTTCTTCCTCGACGATTCTTTTTTAATATTATTGGACAGTTTATTGTACAGTTATTATTCAATTTTAGATCGGCCTTTTGACATTTAGTGATTGATTTTTGTACAGTTTATTGAAAACTCATTATCAGTTGAACAATATTGTGTTATCTGTTCTTAATTGCTTATTTTTCTGTAAGTAATTACTGAACAGTGTGAGTTGTAGATTATTTGTGTTAATAAATTGCAAGTGATAAATTCAAGTGTTGCCAGCGTTAATTTAGACATAGAACCCGTAACAGTATTAATGGTACCTTTTAGAAAATTTCTGAATCTCCATGTCAAATTGAGAATAGTCAACATTATTCGAATCAATAAAGTATAAGTTTCACAGACAGAAAGACTTCACTGAGGTTATTCACATCTCATTCACTGAGGTTATTCTTGTATGTAACATGACACTAGATGATAGATTGACTGTGAGTGATTTTTTCGAATTAATGACGTGCGCCGCCCAGAAAAAAATTCGTGTGGTGTAAAATTTATGAGGAATAAAATTTGTGAGTGGAGAAAGCTCATTATCCTGCAAGCTTACAACGTCATTACCACAATTTAAGAGGTGAAGAGGTCTTGACATGATATCATATTACTCATTAAACTAATCACTTGGTAACAATTAGACGTGGTCACCTCTCAAATGACGTACCAGTGATTATAGAGGCAAAACTTTCCTCTTTGAAGTCTGAGATATTTATTTTTTTTATATTTGATACCACCCCTCATTTCGATTTGATTTTGCTTTTATTGAGCTATTTTTTCATATATTTTTATCCTTGTATAAGAAAAATTACATTCAAAAAAATTACTCAAAATGAACGAGCAGTGAAACTAGTGAATCCTCATTCAAGTTTAGAGCTTATTCTTTAAAGGTATTCTATAAACAGATAAAATGATATGATAGAATGATAGATAATCCTTACCACTAAACATTTTTGAGATAATATTGAAATTCTACAATTTTCTCACCTATAGTTTAAGAAATATAACATCCAGTGTCAGAGTTTTTAGGTTCAGGGCCTCTGGCGTGACACGACTGTTTTTAGGCAGCCAAGACTGACAGGCTTAATGTGTCCTCCGGAACACGGGAGTGACCTAAGGAAAAACAATAATAATTAATTAATATTTTTATTATTAACATACTGTGTTTGTGAGATGAAATTTTTTTAATTTTATTGTGAAATTTCCTTACCAATTTCAAGTCACGTTCAATTACTGTTTTTGTTACACAATAACTCTTTCCAGTACAAGGGAACACATACGTTGATACTTTAAACATTCGCATCCACGCTTCAAATTTATCAATATTATAGAATTTATTTGGATGTTTTCCCAAGATATCAGATTTTTTGAGGATGAAGCCTACATAGCTCTAAGACTTGTGCGTGGGTAATGAGTTGGATGATGGTGATTGATGAGTTAGACCTACAAATTTAGGTGCGTTCCGAGCCACCGGGAAGTGATTTTACAGCAGAGAATAGTGTATTTTGCTGGCCTAACTAATCGGTCACCCTTACAAAGAAGGCCCAGGAGAACGCAGCTTATCTCTATCTGATTGAACAGATACCTGCTAAGGCTCACGGCTATCACTTCCCCGAAGTGATACTACTACCAGATATCTTTCTTTATCCATGAAAATTTACAAATTACACATAAATTAGTGTTCAAAAAAATATTTATTAAATTCTCATAAATACTGTAGTAAACTCGAATGATGCTATTTTAATAGCGTTGGAAATTATGAATGATGATCTTATTTGTATGATATTGATATTGACTACTGTAATGGGAATCTAAGTGATGCAATTACATGAAACGGCGAAGTTAGGACAAAGATTCGTCCACGAGATTGGAATTGTCTATGAGAAGCGTCAAACCGAAGGATTGATATCAAAACTACAGAAAAATTTTGAAATTGACCCTTTATACCCCTCCATTGTTCACTAACTTGATACGTTCAAGAGAATAATATTAGTTAGTTCGAAGTTACTGACAATTGAACAAACTGACAAATTTACTTAAACAGAATTTATTAATTTCGAATTCCTTTAATTGCTATCAGTTTATACTGAAGACTTCCGCAATGGCGGATATTGACAACAGTATTTAATAGCTGATGGAAATCGATGAATGCTACTGTACAAAATTATCAGTCACCACCGGGAATCGAACCACGGACCTCCCAATTGCCGGTCGGGCGCCTTAACCACTAGACCATGGAGACCTTTCTGCACAGCAGCATTCATTTTTAACTTGGCCATATCGGCTCGTATCTCACAAGTTAGTTCGAAGTTACTGACAATTGAACAAACTGACAAATTTACTTAGACAGAATTTATTAATTACGAATTCCTTTTATTGCTATAATTTTATACTGAAGACTTTCGCAATGGCGGATATTGACAACAGTATTAAATAGCTGATGGAAATCGATGAATGCTACTGTACAAAAATATCAGTCACCACCGGGAATCGAACCACGGACCTCCCAATTGCCGGTCGGGCGCCTTAACCACTAGACCATGGAGACCTTTCTGCACAGCAGCATTCATCTTTAACTTGGCCATATCGGCTCGTATCTCACAAGTTAGTTCGAAGTTACTGACAATTGAACAAACTGACAAATTTACTTAGACAGAATTTATTAATTACGAATTCCTTTTATTGCTATAATTTTATACTGAAGACTTCCGCAATGGCGGATATTGACAACAGTATTTAATAGCTGATGGAAATCGATGAATGCTACTGTACAAAAATATCAGTCACTACCGGGAATCGAACCACGGACCTCCCAATTGCCGGTCGGGCGCCTTAACCACTAGAGCATGGAGACCTTTCTGCACAGCAGCATTCATTTTTAACTTGGCCATATCGGCTCGTATCTCACAAGTTAGTTCGAAGTTACTGACAATTGAACAAACTGACAAATTTACTTAAACAGAATTTATTAATTTCGAATTCCTTTAATTGCTATCAGTTTATACTGAAGACTTTCGCAATGGCGGATATAGCAATTAAAGTAATTCGAAATTAATAAATTCTGTTTAGAATAATATTATATATACATAAATGATAACTGTTGGGAGAGAAAAAATAACATGGTGGCAATAACCTTCGTATGTGAGGAGGGATAAAAAGAATGATATTGATGAGATATACAATTGCCAGAAGCCTTTGACAGTGAAAGCGACTTGTGAGGGGAAGAGCTCCAATATTTTCAGTAGTAATTTAATAAGTACATGCCACTGACAAAGGAAGTACTTTACTTGACAGAAATGTAGACATCTAGATGGAAAATTGAATTTGGAAACGGAATGGCGGAGAGAAGGAGAAAGAGGATGGATGGAGAAAAGAGAGAGTAAGTGCGAGAGAGATAGAGAAAGAGAGAGAGAGAGAGAGAGAGTAAGTGAGAGAGAGATAGAGAAAGGGAGAGTAAGTGAGAGAGAGCTCTATAAAAAGAGAGAGATAAAGAGAGAGTAAGGGGGAGAGAGATAGAGAAAGAGAGAGAGGAGAGATACAGCTACAAAGAGAGTGAGGGAGAGAGATCGATCGAGAGGGAGGGAGCGAGAGGAAGATAGTGTGAGGATCAGAGTGAGGAGAGAGAGGAAGATAGTGAGAGGATAAGAGTGAGTGAGAGAAAAAGGAATGAGAGGAATAGGGTGAGAAAGACAAAAGTGGAATATGGTGACTCAGGGTAGAAATAATAATTCTCTATTGCCAGACTCTACCCCTCAAGTTGGAAATATTCTCTCAAAGAAATGCAACATCAAAGGCTAGCTCATATAATTGAAATGTTGGTCTGCAGCAGAATGATTGTAACAAAATTATTTTAATGAGGCTTCCGGAATGAAATTGGGCGTGAAATTATTCTCATCAACAAAGATGGCGCTATTTCATAGCAGCTTCTCCGAAGAAAATAATTGAAATGGTTCAATGCAGGTCTGAGTTCTAGATTTTTCAGAGTAATGTAAAATTGGTGTGTTTAAATTGAGCTATTTTCCTTGAAAAACCCTTTTATACTGTGATTACAAGGTCACAACTATAATTGATCCAACAAAATTGATAATGAATATCAATAATTCCGCTGGTTCAAAACCCATCTATAGGTCCAACTCATCAATCACCATCATCCAATTCATTACTCACACACAGACCTAAGTGGGCTTCATCTTCCGAAAAAAATGTATTAACAAACTGATGATTATTTCATAGTTAATTTTCAAATTTCAAATTTATTTATCAAAAACATTTACAATACAATGAATGGATAATAAAATACTAGTAGTTCTGTGAACAGTAGACCTCACGTCCAAGAATAAGGGTGCTTGTAAAGTAATTTACTCTACAATGAAAATTAATTTCGCAATTTATTTGTTTATTCAATGTTTCCAGGGATTTATTCAAATGTTGTATGCTCTTATTCATGCTGTACTTTTTTTGTATCGGTAGTAAACCGGCCGCCATATTGAATTTGAGAAAAATATATATATACATCGCTGGGCCTAGGAATAAGGATCATCCATATGAAAAATCATAGAAATTGGTCTAGGTAGCCTATATGCAAAGTGCAAAGTCATTTGCTGTTCAAAGACAGCGTAAATAACGCCGCTAAGGGGCCTGCCATATGATTAAAAACTGTTGACTTCTATCAGCTGTTCCTCTAAGCTGTTTGGTCGGCAAGTTCAGTAGGTTAGGTCTATAAAATGGATTAATTAATAATAATTATTAGCTCCCCTATTAAAATTTGAAAAAAATATATATAGCCTACATCGCTGGGCCTAGGAATAATCCATCCATTTGAAAATCATAGCAATTAGTCTAGGCGTACGTCTGTAATCGTGAGACAGACAGAGAGACAGAGGAAATGCCGATCGTCTTAAAGGGTAGACCTCACTATCGTTCGGTCAATTATAATACAATACAACTATAATAATTTTATGCCTCAAGTCTTTTTAAATATAAAAATGTAATTAATAAATCAATATACCCCACTATGTGTTGGGGTTTTTCTACTTCAAATGTTTTCTGTATTACACAAGATATTAGTGTGTAAGTTTTAAAAGTGAATAATTACAAGAAATGTGTAGATAAATGATCAATTATTCAACAAGCTGAAGAGTGTCAATAGAGGACTTTCTTTTGCGAAAAGAAAATTGTAATTTTGTCATGTCATAATAGTAATTTGTAAATTGAAAATTGTAATTTTGTCATGTCATAATAGTAATTTGTAAATTGTTGAGTTGGGCCTCAAAATTTCTTAAAAGTTATACAAATTGGAAAAATAAATTTAATTTTTTCTGCTTGATATATTTATGTATATCTGCTTTGATATATTTTGTGTATAGTCTTGGGTACCATATTGATAGAATCAAACTGAGCATTTAAAATTCATTTCCATCTATATCTATACATGTTTCATCGTCAATGAAGAACTTGAACTGTAACCCAGTTCAACGTGATTATTTCCATCCAATGCTGAATTTAGTTTTGTTTTTAGTTCATTCACTACTGCTTTCTTCCTTATTTAAATCAAAATCATAATTCAAATTTTTACCCAGTTCTACTTCTTTTTTTAAACTAATTATGCATGTTGGTACTACTTTATTTGTTTCCATCTAATTCTTGATTTTTTCTTTCTTATTTCAGCTGTTCGTGTGGTGCTTAGGGGGAAAGCTCACGCCGAGTGGAAAGTGCTTGTGAGTGGAGACAGGAGAAATGTCAAGGACGACCAATACTTCATCGATGACAGAGCTATCATCTGGGGAAAAGGTATATCATTAATTCAAAATTATTACTAGTTACCCATGCTTTACCTGAAAATATGACATCTAAAAATTTCAATGGACTGAGTGGATATTATCATTAATACATAGAGATACAGCATTAAGTGTTTAGCTCTAAGGGTATGAATAATAATAGAAGTACATTGTTTTCTATGCATTTCATTTTAGTTCAGGATTAAATCAGACAAAATCATTAACTCTTGAGTTAACTAGCAATTTCACAACCACAACCTGATGTAAAGAGTTAAGTTCCAAGTGCATGATTAATAAAATTGCGTTGCTTTCTACAAATTTCATTTCAGTTGAAGATAAAATTGACAAAATCAATAACTCTTGACTTACTAACAATGCCATAACCACAACCTGATATAATGTAAGAGTTAAGTTCCAAGTGCATGATTAATAAAATAGCGTTGTTTTCTATCAATTTCATTTCAGTTCAGGATTAAATTGGCAAAATCATTAACTCTTGACTGTACTGTCAATGACACAACCATCACCTGACACATCAAGTAGATGGTGATCACCCACTATCAGGAATGTGCCATTGATTACCCATTTGTTCAGTGCATTAGCACACGTGAATAGCATAGTACATGACGCTTTTATGACTAGATGTGACATGCTTTTAGTGGGTAGATAGGGTTCACTAAATATGATGTACTGTCTGTAGCTTTAATAGTGTATGACGTAGGGCAGAGAAATATGGCATTGACAAGATCCATTTTAATAAAATAGATTCTGATTTTGAAAAAAGATTAAAAGGATTTTCAGGCTAGAACAGAGATGGTTCAATTGAGAAGATTGGTTGAATCTCCGATATTTTTAACACCATGCAGTGGCGTAACTAGAGTGTAAGTCTGGAGACTGGGGGTGGGGGTGACCACCGATGTTATGTGATTAAGGAGGTAGGAGAGGCTGTAGACACTATTTAGCTAGATTTTTCATACAGCATAGAAGGTTCTCAAACAGGAATTTATGACTACATATAATAATAAAGCCTGTCACAGGTTTACCATTCAGAAGGGGTGATCGGGTGTATACCCCGGAAAATTTAAATAAAAAATCCCTCTAAAACCGCATTCAAAGCGATTCTAGGCAAAAATGCATCCATTTTCAACATCATTTCAACCCACATTCGTGTGTCAAAGTGATATTCATCTAGTTTTTGCATCATTGTCAAATCCAGACTATCGTGCTTTTTTATGTATGTTCAAGAAGCAAAACTTTAAAGCAGGCCTACTTACAACTGCGTTCGTTCTGATATTTTTGATTCCCCACTTCACTTGTATGGGAGAACCACACAGTACTGTACCTTAAAATGACTTATAAGAGAGCGTGTTTGGGGGATACTCCCCCGGTATTTCTTTTGAGATCTAATCCCCCTAAATCCAAATTTTCAGCGATTACTCTTGTAATAAATTGGCTCTCTGGGCTTGTTAAAATTACAAAATTTTATTTTTCTATTGTCTCTGTGTGTGGGGGGTTCCCGCTCATCCCCCCCCCCCATAATCACGCTACTGATAATGTGTCAATATTTCATGTTTATTTTTGGCTAAAAAATAATTCAATATGAACCGTACTATCGGAATATGGAATTCTTGTCATTTTATGCAATTATTATGAATATGATAATAATGGAAATTATTCCCATAAGAAATAGATCAATTTTGATATCAATCTTGAATTTACGGACATGGCTTCACAATATTATTATTACACTCCAATTTGAAATTTGAAGAAAATAATAGAGGGGTAGCAAATTCATGTTTTTGTCTTGGATTACTGAAATTTTACATAAGTCTCAAGCGGCTCTGATAGCGCAGTTAGTTTCTCTGGCTGGTTTCGTTTTCTGCCGTCTTGAGTTTGAATCTCATTCAACCATAGATGGTTCTCATCATTCACCCATTCTCCCCACTATCAACGCACAATTCTCAAGACTCATGTAGTCTCCGCCTAAAAAAAATCTTTTCAACCTCCAGGTGTGGACAGATGGAAGGGTAAAGTGGGATGTTTCTTTAAACCCCTTCAATTTGTAAACATTTAAAAACAGCTGTATTTGTGCCTTTCTTGGGAGGTGAGTCCCTCTTCTCTAGGTGGGATCAATATCTCCCCCCAAAAAATTCTGGATTTACCCCTGCCAATTTCGAGCACATTTACAAATAAACCCACTGTAACCACCTTCAAACAAAAGTTCTTTTTTAAGTGGTATTCGTCCCCCGGATTGTATTCTTGGATGATTTACCTCCCCCCCCCCAAAAAAAATGTCGGGTTCGTCACTGCTAACTTCAAGCACGTTTACACCACTAATAACCCCATAGCAACTGTTAACAGAATGAAAGGTTATAGAGAAGTTCTGAAAAAAACACACTAAAATATTTTCTTGGTTTATGTCTCTCCTCCCTCCAAAAAAACTCTGGTTTCACCTCTGCGAACCTCAAGCACATATTTAGAAATAAACCCACTTTAAACCACTTTCCAACAGAATGAAATAATGTAGAGCAGTTGAGAAAAAACTTGAAAGACCAAATCGATTGAGAGAGATCAGCGTTTTACGTACGCGCACGTACGCTCACATTCGCCGTCAGTTGTGACGTAACGAACCGTGCATATTTCCACCAAGAAGCACCCCAAAAAGCGAGCTTTGATTGTTCTGTACAGTTGGCAGACCTTCTAGTGCTGTCGGCATGTTGGCAGCCCTTCATCCCTTCAAGCTCGCTGCACACGGTGAATCGGAGAGACATTCAAATAACGTCAGAAACGCGCGCACTAACAAATAAAACGCAGCGTTGTTGACGTTCTTATCACCTGAACTGAGCACTCTGGGGAAAATAGAAAATAAATATGGGCTGAATTTGTAGAGCGGTGCTTGTGAATTACATTTTGGATGCATGTTCTCGGGCAGAAATATAGGAATCGGCAGTCAAAATTTGTACACGGTTCGTTGAATTTTCGTTACTGGAAAATGAATAAATATTTCAGGAAAAGTATGTGAAGCGAGAGTATAGATTAGCAAGATAATTGAATATACTAAGCCTAACAATAAAAAAAATTAACCACATTACAAATTAATTAAATAATAATAATAATAATAATATGACTTCTTTTTCAAATTAATTAAATAATAATAAGCGCATGACTTTTATCGGGGGGGGGACATACTTATAGGTAGTTCCACCTCGCCGTTCGAGCTATTCTATGGGGAATATGGTTGACCTACTTATTTACGTGGATTCCCAACCACCAAGTGATGATAAAGCTTACAAAAAAAAACATCAAGCCATTGAAGCACAGTCACAAATCCACATTGCATATCTTGGATAAAGAACTCCAATTTGTTTCACCTCACTGAAAACATTCACAAAAAAATAAAAAATAAAGTTAACCAACAAAAAATTATTATTATTATTATTTGTTTTTTTTAATTTATTTTATTTTTTTTTTATTGCGCATTGAAGCCATGGCCAAGTTTTTAAATCATTAACATATGTAATGAAACCAATAAATTCCTAACAACATAGGCTTACCTTGGTTATTCATAAATAATAATGTTCCTGTTGACACATTTATTTGTTGACATTCATGACATGAATAATAATTATTTCTTTATTCATTCATTTAACTAGCATACAATCAATATGAAAATAATAGACAATTGGCCAAAACTGCTTTTCACAAAATTTCAAAGTATAATCTAAATCTTTGGTTAAATCTGTTTCACTAGAGAATTTTTTTTTTTGAGGATGAAGCCCACATAGGTCTTAGACCTGTGCGTGGGTAATGAGTTGGATGATGGTGATTGATGAGTAGGACCTACAGTTTTAGGTGAGCTCCGAACCACCGGGAATTGATTTTACAGCAGAGATCAGTGTCTTTTTTGCTGGCCAATCTAATCGGTCACCGTTACAAACAGGTCCTACGAGAACGCAGCTTATCTCTATCTGATTGAATAGATACCTGCTACGGCTCGCGGCTATCACTTCTCAATTAAAATAGTATAGAATACTACTAGCCGGAAGGCTCGCTTCACCATCTAACCAGGGGGCTCCACAGTCCACACCCTGCGACTCTTGGTGTGAGGGATTATTTAAAAAAAAATGTCTATTGAGGAAGCATTCTTGTTTGTTGGGTTTGACTACAGTTCAAGGAAATCAATCTCTATCCTCATGACTAAAATCTTATTGTAGCGAATATGAAATTGGAGAGAATAGAAAGAAAGAAGAAACAGCGGTTCTCGTTGTTATCTGCTATGTAAATGTTTACTTTTAAGCAATTAATTACTCTGCTTTTGACACTTTTATAGTGTTTACTTGGTAATTTGTAGAATGTTCTAGTTGTTTGATTAGACATTAATGGAATCTTTTCGAATATCGTAGAAAGTGCTAGTTTCCTTGATTTATTTATTTAGAAGATGATAGAAAAATGTAGAAATTGCTCGATTGTTGGAGAACCTATTTAAGGCGAACGCATTTGTAAATCAGTTCATTTTTGTTAGAAATTCGTCGTGATAAACAAGTTGTGTCAGTTCTATATTTTGTGTCTATATAGTGATAATTCTTTCTCTGTGCCTATAGATATAATTGTTTTTCCTATTTAATTCGTACCAGTGAGCTACTGAATAGTGTTTATTGTATTACAGAATAGTGCTACGTAAGTTAAGTGTTCTTTTTCGACGTTTCTTTTTGAATATTATTAGACAGTTTATTGTACAGTTTTAATTAATATTAGATCGGCCTTTTAACTTTTAGTGATTGATTTTTGCACAGTTTATTGAAATCTCTTCATTAGTTGAACAATATCGATTTATCTGTTTTCAATTGCTTATTTTTCTGTAAGACATTACTGATCAGTAAGTGTTGTGATTATTTGTGTAAATAAAGTGCGAGTGATAAATTTAAGTGTTGCCAGCGTTATTTTAGACTTAGAACCCGTAACATTATTTTTTAAACCCGTCTATTTTTTGGACATATTTTTGGAAATTTTCTGAACCCTTCTTTAACACGCGTTTAAGCAAGGCCAAACTGCACAATTTAAGGTTATGTAGTTTGGCCTTGGTGTAGCGCCTCAACTGAATAATGAAGGGCCTCGACTAGTTTGTACCAAATAATTTCAACTTCTTTTTCCCATGGTTTTTTAAAAACTGTAATGGATGTGATTCAGTGAGTGGTATTTGGAAGGATTATTGGCAAGAAGTTTGAAGGCGTAGATGGCTAGTTGTCAGCCAAGCCTAGCTCCCAGCTGTTTTTGAAGTCTTAGCTCCTTTTATATTCAAATATTCTATAAATACAAAGGTTAGTTTGTATTGTCAATATGTTATTGTCCTTAATGTTTTTGACAATCACATATTAAATTAGTATTGCATCAATTCAGTAAAAATATCAATAGAAAAACAGAAGATCAAATGGTATAAATATACAATAAATGCTCTAAAACGGTATAAATGAATATTACACATAAGAATACTGATGAATAAAGTAATCTGAGTAAGTGAAGGAACTCAATATTAGAGAAGTCAATAAGATCGAAAATGAGAATAATGATTGCAAAAGTAATCTGAATAAGTAAGGGATTCAATATGAGACGATAAGATTGGGGGGATAGGTTTTGAAGATCGGAAAAAAGGACCAAGTAAGAGGAAGAAAATAATGGTGATTGCGTGTTAGAGAGAGACAGAATATGAGAGTGAGACTATCATGATTTCGGCCAGAGAAGGGAAAACCCCAAGAGTTCATTTCTTTTGAAGTTATGCCAGCTCTAATCTCTATTGCCACTGGAATTATAATACCACGGCTTCCCCCCGAAAGTTCCCAGCTTGTTTATTTTCCCGGCTTCACATAAATTCCTTCACGAAAATCAATATCACGAGCTGGGACGTTTCGAGAAAGTGCTACTACAAAATTCTTGGGAACAAAAGGCCTATCCACTGATTTCTTGGTGTTTATGTGATCAACAACAAAGCAATTAGAATAATATTTATGGGAAGAAATAATAATTTATTATTAGGAGTTTGAGCAACTGTGGAGTCTATAAGTTCAAATACAGAGTTGAAATATACTGTAGTTTTCATATAACTTGGCAGCAGTTGGGTTCAGATGTAGCAAGTCTTCTACACACTGCCAAGTTATATGAATACTACAGTTTCTCTCTTTCTATCTAATGAATAGAGGTGCTTGCTTGATCTTTATCAGATGAGCAAGACAAAAATTGTGTTGACCTGTAAAAAAGAAAATTAGTTCAAGATTCATGTGAAAATCGAACAACAACAACAACAACATGAAGAGGAGGAAAAGGAGTAGGAGGTGGAGGAGGAGGAGGAGGAGAAGAAGAAGAAGGAGAATAAGAAGAAGGAGAAGGAGGAGGAGGTAGAGGAGAAGTAGGAGAAGCAGGAGGAGTAGAAGGAGAAGAATAGTTGGATTAGTCTAGTATACAAGATTTATTTTATAACATTTGAAAAGATGACAAATAGAAATTGGAATAACACTAGGCGTTACACAAGAATAAAGGCAATTTATGCCTTAAAATAAGACAAATTAACGCAATAAGAAATAATTTTGGTCATAATTTTTTTCGAAGTTTCTCGAATTAAGACACTAATTAAGGTCTTAAAATTTCATCTATTGCCATGAGAAAAATTGTTTTCATCAATTAATCTGTTAAAAGTGGGGCTTAAAAGTTGAGTTTTTACGGTTTTTGGGAGCGTTTGACCTAAGAGTTATTTTTGTGAAAGACACCTTGCGGAACAGTGACATATTTGTCATTTCAATCAAAAAATTATTTTTGGGCATACATTTAAAAAAACTCATTTTTAAAGTTTCCAAATAACTAATTGGTTTATTATAATGAAAAATAAGTCATTTTTCCCCAAGGTGTATTTTCCTTATAAAAAGATTGTCAAAAGTTTAAACTAACTCATAGGTGAGATCATGACCCCCAACACAAAAAAAATCCAACTTTTAACCCCATATTTCATAAAACAATTGGTGTAAAAAATATTTTCATGGCAATAGATAACACTTTAAAAGATCTTAACATAATATTCATTACAAGATTTTGATAAAATTATCACCAAGAACCCTGCGCACTGCCATAACCATTTAAGAAAGCGTATCGTAGTATCAGTATGACGCTAGAGTGACGTCACAGCAGCCCCGTTAGTACGACCTTGTCAAAGTCATTGCCAGCCGGTCATTACTCTTACAAGAGCTAGCAGGAACAGTGTATACAACCGGCTTTGCATTTAGCTCAGTAACTGTGTCTCTATAATACAGTTTTATTGTTTTTCTTACTGTATTTATAATATTTTACAGATTCTGTATTGGAAAACCATATTTTTTATTTTTTTCTTGTAATAACTTTATTATTCTAGTTTTCAAGTTTGAAAGTTGTCATTTCTTCCGATCCTATAGAACTGGTCATAGATTTTCTAAAATAAAACTTGATAAAGTGTTATGCGTGAGCCGTAGCAGGTAACTGTTTGTTAAGTCAGATAGACATAAGCTACGAGATCCTGGGCACTCTTGGTGAGGGTGACCTATTGCATTGGCAATTAAAGGACTCAGTTTTGTGCTGTAAACCTTGGTGGTTCGTAACCCACCTAAAAATGTCAGTCCAATTCATCATACAACTTATTACCCACGCACAGGTCTCAGATCTGTGGGCTTTATACTCAGAAAAAAACGACCGTCAATTTTGGGAAAGTTTTTTCTACAAACGAACGGTGGCACTTGGATAATTCAAATCCGGAAGGAAAGTAACAATAAAGTTTGAATCAACCAATATCGTAAATTAATATAGAACATAATGTATAATAAGACGAAGTTGTCACAGCCACATTTATTAAAAATAGTGAGATACTGGTTTCGGTTGTTGAACCATTATCAATCTCAAACAAACTAAAACTAAACTACAGTGTAGCTTAATAAAATTAATATTAGAATTTTGTCTGCACATTTATCAGAATTATATATTTTTTGGTTATTTTTACGTTTTATACATTAGAGAAGCCGAAACAAGTCTTATCTCAATTTCTGTCTGTCTGTCTGTCACGGCCCCGAAGGCATTTACGCGGCCTTCTCCTGAAAAACGAGAGCATCGATCGGGATTAAAAATATTTATCAGTATTGTAAACCTTTTTGACAATGTATTTAGCTATAAAAAACTAAATTAACTTTTTTTCACAGAATAATAAACGTTTAAAAACCAAGTATTGTTCGATTTTGGATATATTTCTTCTAAGTTTTATTACCACATAAGAACAAATCACGTAATTTATCATGATATATCAATCAGCTGTTCTCAAATATTCTCTCTGATAACTGTCACTGAATTGTTTACGTTCTAAGTTGTTTACTCATGCTAACAACTTCATGATCGTTGCTATCAAAAAAGCCGAAACATATTTAGTCTTATTTCTAAACATAATCCGTACGAAGGACGGGCACAATAGCTAGTATATACTACACACGGAATGATACTATTGGCTATGGGATAGGCTGACCATCGTTGACGGTTTGTGATTGGCTGAAGGCTATAACAAGTCACGCCCACTGGTGGGAGGAGCATCAAGCAAAAATAAGTGTCAGAATCAAGAACCAAAAACAGTGACTAGATGGCAACGGAGAAGAACAAGTAAGCTAGAATTGATTAAATTTGAATTGAAAAATTTGAAAAAAGCTCACTGAAATACGGTCAAGGTCAACCGAGAGAAACACGAAAGTACCGTTATTAAAATGTAGGCCAGAATTATGATGAAACCAAGTTAATTGTATTGAATTGGTTGAAATAAATTTGACCATTTAAAGTAGTATTGGAATCGTTTTCTACCAACCTAGTTATCCACAAATCTTCTAAAATGTTCAATTATCTGCCTTTGCCAATCAAATGCAGTAATTCAACATTTTCTTCAGCCTTGAACTTGTGTCCATTATTAATGAGATGCTCTGCAAAATTTGAGTCTCCTTTTTGGGTTTTCCAATCCCTAATATATTTTTATTTTACATTCAAAACTTCTACCACTCTGACCCACATAACAGGCATTACAATCACCGCAATTCAATTTACGAAATCCACCTTTATCCCAGATATCAGTTTCATATTTACTAGTTTACTACACCCAAACAAACTCTTTAAAATAGGTGCGGTTCGAAAAGCTACATCAAAACCGTTTTTTTCAATTCTTTCCCTAATTTATCAGATACTGGGCCAAGATAAGGTAGCGTTATCAATGACCTAAATCTGATTGAACAAATACAGCTGCGGCTCACAAATATCACTTCTCTCATTTATTGTTTGTTCCCTTATTTATTGGACTATACCTAATCTAGGAGGAACATGATTGAAATAGAAATACATTTATACAATAAAAGACAAAACTTCTACTTATGTGATATAGATTTCACAAACACAAATGAAAGCGTTTTGAACATATTACTCACAATGCAGGAGAAAATTTATCGAATCATACCTAATCTGGAAGGTTCCTTCTTGAAATAGCACTAGAGTCTCTCCATTTAATTTTACATTGAGAATTTTACTCGAAATGCAAGAAAATAAATCAAGTTCCCATTCAGCCATTAATGTTTCTCATCATTCACCTCATTACCCACGCAAAACTCTCAAGATTCATTTGAGCATTATGTGGAACAAAAAAGTACACTTAACCCACTTCGTCACGGTTTAGAATGGCACTACAAGCTCTCTAATTTAGAATTCTTTGGGAATTATACTAAAAATGCAAGCAAATGAATAAAATAATACTTAATTAAGTACGCCCTTGTTCAAATAGCACAAAAATCTCTTTAATTAATTGCCCATTGCGTGGTAGTGCCCTCAAATTTGCTAGTACTCTAATACCCTTCTTCAGATCTCAAACAAGCCACCGAGAGATCACAACTTCAAAGGATTTTCGACCTGCTTCGCCTACACATTATCAGAATTCACGATCAAGGTGGCTAGATTCAATTACCAGCTATCCAATTAGCCATAGCTTTTCGAGAATCAATTGCATTCGATATATCGACTAGATAGACCGATATCGGGGGAAGTTGTGGTGACTTGTAGTCTGTCAAGAGTGTTACTGGAGATACTATCATTGTCAAGTTTCGAGACAGCTGTTGCTATCGATACTAGAACTAACACACAATATACTCCTAAGGCACGACCACACACGCACGCGTGCTGACAGACAGACAACCATGAGAGAAGTTCGCAGACGAAACTCACAGAATCAATTAAATCTGTCTTAATTCCCCGGCGAAGCAGCTCTAAAACCTATTAAGTGACTCTGAAGTGAGCAAACCCCAATGAGAGCTAAGTCTTGCTCTTCAAACTTTGCTCTTTCTTCGAAATTCTACCCAACTCAAGTATCGTTCAGTTTGTGGGCGTAAAAAACGTCCATGGTCTCCAACTTTATATTATATCGTATGTCTGCCTCTTGAAATCTACCGCATTATTTGCCAACTGCTATTGAATGTAGCTGTATTATTGAAAAAGATTTCCTCTTCTTATTATTTACTTGAACTTTATCACAGGTTCTCTCTTTTCTTTCTTCTCTATTTTTATCGAGCTCTATTTACTTAAACTTCATTATCTCTTTCTTTTCCTCACCCTATTCACTTTCTCTCTCCTTTTTCTCCTGGAACGCCATTCATTTCCCTTTTCTTTCACAGAGCTTGAAACAATACAACATTCATTTCTTTTTTCTCTCTCATTAATTATTTTTCCTCTTTGTTTCTGTGAGCGAGAAGAATCCCTACGCTTTAAATATTTCATGGGTTCAAGTTTTTATTTATTGTATCAAGCACATGTTTTTTCTTCAACCTCTTATCTATTCATAGTTTTCCAACCGGGTTATTCTATTTTATATTTTCTATTTCATTGAATATGACACTAACAACCGTAGACCAGGAGCAGCGAAAGAACCAACTATTAAAGATCTATTATTCGGTGGGCTCCTAACCACCGTTTAAGTGATAATAACGCTTGTAACATCAAGCTTACAAAAAGTTACTGAGGCATAAATTATGTGACATTACAATTTTGATACGTGACTAAACATTACATGATACTATTATAGATGATGATATTGTGATAATATAAAACTATGTTTTATTTATTTGACGTTATCAATTCTGGACCAATAAGTTTAAACTGTCACTTTATCACGTCGAGAAAAGTAAAACTACAAATAATTTGAAAATTAATTAATAAAATGATTTTTATTTATTTGACGTTATCAAGTCTGGACCAATAAGTTTTAACTGTCAATTTATCACGTCGAGAAAAGTAAAACTACAAATAATTCATAAATAAGGAATAAAGTCTCATAAAATAAGAGAAAAAATCTGAATGGAAATCTAACATTTTTTATAACAGTTGATAAATTGGATAAGACGAATAAAATTCCCAATAACCTAGAAAAATTTAATTAATATGTCGGAGGAAATATATAGATTTTTTCATCAAGCAGTGGAAGAAACCAAGAGAAATGAAATAATCGAAAAACCAGAAGAAATGATAGAAAATTTGTATGATTTGTATGAAAAAAATTAGTATTTTGATGTATCCCTTACATCTTAGTGAGCTCACATCATAAATATGATTTTTTTAAATGAAGCCGGTCTTTTTCAATACCTTTTATACTAATACCATCTTTATAATAATTGTCTCACTACACTGTCAATTCATTTCTCTTCGAATAAATGTGGGATGATTGAAGTTCTTCTATGACTAGAAATCTCCAAAAAAAGAATAATGATTCTCATTGACTAGTCTGATTACTCTTTTCAATTTATTCATTCTAAACACACATAAAATAATGACAAAGACTCTACCTATACTTCACACCACGAAATTAGGCGGCTTAAAGAAATTGCGGTGTAGCAGAAGAACAAATAACTTCGGATAATATGAACGCTAGCGTCAGACTAGTAGACTAGGCAACACGATACGAATACTGTTGTCCACTCGTTCATTAAGGTTGGTGATTCTCCTCTATCAGCTGTTGACATGGTCCCATATCTAGCACGAAAAGAAATGGTGATATAGCAAAAAAAAACTTACTACGGTGAGAAACCATATTGCCAGCTAGCGTCAGACTTCTACACTAGGAAACACATTATGAGTACTGTAGTATAATAGATTCGTGCATTAAGACTGGTGATTCTCTTTCAGCTGCTGGTATGGTCCCATATCTGGCAACATCACAATCTTTTAGACCTTCCTAATTTGGTGACGTAAAGTGTAGTATTTCTTACTATCTACAGTATCCCTTATTTCCCTTATTTCTATCTCCATTCAGGAAATTTGCAGTCTCTAGATCGTGAAATCCTTCAGGAATGTGGTCCCATATTTGGCCACATTGCAATCTTTCAGGGCCGCCTAATATTGTGACGTCAACTGTAGTATTACTTACTTTTCTGTCCCCAACCAGAGAATTTGCCGTTTCTAGAACGTGGTTTTTTTTTCGTTAACAGCCTAATTGAGTGGCGTGAACTATAGGATTTCTCACTCCTCTGTCTCCATTCAGGCTATTTTCAGTTTCAAGAACGTGGAATTCTTTTGTTACAGATAAACCAGAAGGCAACATCCCTATTCTTCCCCGGGGACAGCATCAATTTCCTTTTAGATTCCAGCTGCCTGAGAGCTCCCTGCCCTGCTCCTTCGAAAGCAAGCCCGGCTTCATAAGATATTACATAAAGGTAAGTGAGAAATATTCGCCTTTAAATTCCAACTTGTCTGGAAGGCGCATTATATGCCATTTTTTCATAAAGCAGAGAAACACTGGAAGGCTGGTTGGATTTTGCTTGTCAAGTCGAAAGAAATTGACTCTCAACGTGATAGTAGCTTGTAGAGTGGATCTTGAATGGAATTTTGCACAAATTCTAAAATAATAACTTGGGGTCCTCGCTTGGAAAAATTCTAAAAGAAAATTCTGAAGAAATTTCAAGAGAAAAAGAAAATTTATACTTCAAGTTCATTGATTTTTTTCTGGATTAATAGACACATTTTAAATTTTAATGACTTTTTTCCTGGATTAATAAACATTAGTATACCTAGGCTCACTAGCTAGATGTAAGAGATGAATTCCCTAGAAATGATTGAAGCCCGTATTTATCAACCAACTTTAACGCTTCCTTGACTCAAGCTGACCTTGAATAGGTTTCAAGTCTGCCTTGAGTAGAGGAAACCTATAGAATCCTCTAGAATAATATCTTGGACTCCGTGAAAAGAGTGAGGTTCGTATTTTTGAAACTACCTTGAGGCTTCCAAGTTAGCAAACCCAAAGCTTAACTTGACGTTCCTTTTTTAAATTCTTTAATAGGCATAGTAAAAAAAAAACAAGTCTTTTTTCAAGGATGATGCCCACATAGGTCTGAGACCTATACGTGGGTAATGAGTTGGATGATGGTGATTGACGAAATTGACCTACAGTTTTAAGTGGGTTCCGAACCACCGGGAAGTGATTTTACAGCAGAGAACTGAGTCTTTTTCTGGCCTATCCAATCGGTCACCTTTACAGAGAGGGCCCAGCAGATCGTTGCTTATATAATCTTATTGAACAGATATCTGCTATGGCTCACGGTTATCACTTCCCAGTCTCTCTACCAGCAGCATTATACATCGACTGTCGTTTCTCTTTTTTATTGTTTCGGGGGAAGATAAGGAACAGCAGCCCATTTTTTGCATTCAAAATCAACGGTTAAACAACAATACCGTGCATTAACAACATCCTCCCAATACTCTACCCACATTCTTGAGAAAAAACTAGTACAACATAAAAAATCATTCATTAAATACAAACGATTTTTTGTGTGATACATATAATGAAATGAAACTAGCCCCACATAAAAAATAATGCATCTATTCATGCACAAAAATGAATGATTTTGCACACTTGCACACACGAGCATCATCCTCCCATAATTACACACACATTTATGAAAGGAAACTACTATAACATAGAATAGGGGTGTCCCACTTTCCCCAACATGTAAACTGGTTGCCGATGCTCCAGGCTGGCATTTTATGTACCGAGCAGCAGTCGGCTACTAACTGTGACAAGCACACACACACACGCACAAATTCACGATCCACTTGCGACCCCCCTTTGGGGTCCCGGGGGGGGGGGGGGGGGGGGGGTTCAGAGAGGGACCAAACTTCGAGAGGACACGCTAAAACACATGTGACCGTTGTAATAATATTTCGTAGCGTACGCGCCACCGTTCATGAAGTAACTTAACGGGAAAGGTTGGCATCCCATTTCCCCCCCTTAAAATTCCCTTCTTCACCACTTAAATTCCCCCTGTTGCCCCTCTATACCACCCCGAAATTTCCCCCTATTTACCCCTTGGATTCCCACCTCTTCATCTCTAGATTCCCCCTCTTCGCCCCTAAATTCCCACCTCTTTTCCATTAAATATCCCCTCTTCCCTCTAAATTCCCCCTGATTCCCGCTGGTGGGGACTTTTAAGACCAATTCCATCCGCACCCTCAATCCTCCCTCTTCACCCATTGAATTCCCACCACTTCATCGCTAGATTCCTCCTCTTCACCCCTAAATTCCCACCTCCTAACCATTAAATACCCTTTTTCCCTCTAAATTCCCGTTCCCCCTGAATTTCTTCCCCCTGATTCCCCTTGGTGAAAGGGGGGGGGGCTTTCACGACCAGCCGCACTTACCCGGTTCTAAAACTACAGTTAGTTGAAGAGTTGGTCCTCTCTGGTACCGAACGAGTCAAGTTAAATGGGGTCGCTCTTTTCGGGGTCATTTTGCGGGTGATTTAGATGGTGGGGAGGGGCAAAGGGGCCACCAAAGGGTCAGCAGTTTATGGTTGGTGTCAGATCTGAACGAGATTGCCGCATCGTTACTTATTCAACATGTCCGTCCGTCCGTCCGCCACTATATGCGTCCAGTCTGCTTCATTAAAGCGACTGGGGATCAACCTTCATTTGCAGCTCACATGCAACTAGATGCGAGTTTGCTGTTGATGCAACGAGAGGCTAGATTCATTTGCAACTAGTGTTCAATGTACAAGTAGAATGCACTAGATGCAATCTGATGCAACTAGGTACGAGTTTACGATTTCATGCAACAAAAGGCAAAGGCGTAGATGCAAGTAGATGCGAGTAGAAAAATAGAACACACGCATACACACACACGCGCGCGCGCGCGCGGAAAAACATCGTCTAATTATAAAAAAATTCAAACGATAAACAAGAATCCCGGCTGGACCCGGTTACAACTCGCAAGAGTTCCTAAGCGAATACTTTCAGCTCACCTACCTTTTTTAGTTAGGTTAGGTTAGAAATTAGCTACAAAGTTAGTAACTAACTAATCAGCTAACTAGTTTAAAACAGTTACTAATAAGTGTTCGCTACAAGTCTTGGTATTTATTGAGTATCCAAACTTTTCGAATTTTTCAACAATTTTTTCCCTACACACTCAAAACACACTAGTAAGTAATAATACACTGATATTTTGCGGGGGCAATGCTTATTTGGCATTTAAATTAGAGTTTTCTGATGGAACTATTTTTCTTCCATGTATGAATACTTCCATTGGTCAAATATTATACCATATGTTATGGGTTTCCAGTTGACCGACCAAAACAAACTTTACGAAAACGAAACTTTACAAAATAAGTAGAGCGTATATTGTGTAACACTGCCAGACTAGGCAAGGTTAGGTTAGGTTTGGTTAGGTGGAATCATCTAGTTTTCTTTGGTTGGTCAACTGGTAGATTTGGGCAACTGAAAGGTAGGTTAACTAACCAACCAATCTAAAAATATAATAGTTCGAAAACATATGTTTTCTTTGAAATGCTATAATTTTGTGTTTTTGGTCAGATCGACGATTATTTTTAGAGCTGATTGTTTTAATTTATTCATTACGTGAAACGCCATTTGTAATTTGTGATACGGAGTGCATCCTCAAATTTTTAGAATTAGTATGCCTTAGCAAAAAGGAGGTGATCGAATTTTTGTTCAGGAATGATATTTTTAAAGAGATTACAGTGTGTTTGAAGTGTGGTGCAGAATTAGTTGTTAATAAGTCGAATCTTCAATTTTGCTGTCAAAAAAAAGTGCGACAGGGGAAGAAGGCGGCCGCGGTTTGTGCGTTTACTGGCTCGGCAAGGGTGAGCTCATTCTTGGACAATTGTAGACTCCCAATAGAAAAATATTTCTATTTGGTGTCAATACTTTTGAACCTAAAGCCACCCCAACAAACATTCATTTGTGAAGAGCTGGGAATTTCGACAACAACAGTGGTTGACTGCTATTCATTCCACCAAAGTATTGAAAGGTTAGTAAGCTTAGTTTTCTCTGGATATGTTATTATTCATTTGATTTATATCGTTTTATGGTTTGGAGTTCATAATATGTTTGCAAATTATGAATTTTTCAAATGAAAAATTAAATTTTCATAAAAATTTTTTTTCGAAAATTTAAATTTTTGTGTGAAAAAAACGCGACCCCCAAAAAATTTCAACGGATTATTGCTTCATGGGGTGTGTAGATGTAACAAAAAAAAATTGTTGGAAAAATCGAAAAGTTTGGATACTCAATAATTACCCAAGTTTGTCCGTTACTAGTGTTGACTAGTGAGTCACCTGTGCGTTGCAACAGGATTTTAATAAAAGCGGTACCCAGTCCCAAGAGTCTAGCAAAATTTGCATCTTCCTAGCTCTCCTAGAATGTTATTATTTTTTTTTTGAATTGCAATTTTGTTTTTTCACCAAAGAAACATAAGCTGAGCTTCAATTCTTCAGTCATAATTATTATGGCCGCCATGCTCCGACTACATGGTACGCCCGTAAGTCTGCAGACGGCGTAAATAAAGCCGCTAAGATTAAACCATAAGATTAAAAACTGTTCCTTTAAGGATAGATTTTTCCTTTCTGTGTCCTTCAGCGGAGACGTTTGAACTTCCAAACTGCACAGGAGCCATCTCGGGATTATTCTACAGTGCCTGAAAATTTCATAAAAATCGCTTCAGCGATTTCGGAGTTTACTGGGACATACATCGCCTTCTATATAAATGTAAGAGATTACTTGCAAACACTTGCAGCTGACAGGCGAATTACTTGTAAACTTGTAAGAAGTCACTTGTAACTACAATTCTACAAGTTCAGTTTTGTGAAACGCCTGTAATCAGCTGCTATGGTAAACTTGACAAAAATAATTTGTAACTAAATACAAGTTTACAAGTTGAGTTTTGTGAAACGCTTAAAATCAGTTGTTATGACAAAATTGTGAGAATTCATTTTATGTAAGTAACAAGACTTGTACTTTTGTGAAACGGGCCCCTGATGCAGAAGTCTGTATTCACCTTCCTCGAAAAACAATTTTGTCTTTTCAAACTTTCCCTCTCACCAAAGGAGGAAAACAGCAACAACTAAAACAGTTTTCACATGGAAAACCCTGGCAGTTTCCGCACAAAATGTGCTCGTACACGTCGTCTCCAAGGAGAAAGAACCGAACGACAGATGAAATACAACCGAATACGACAATCTTCTACGTTATCTCATGCAGGTTTCGAATGTATCGGCATTTCTGGTTGGCCGCTCCAATATACAAAACAGCCAAACAGCCGCGCGCATTTATTGTTCCACAATATTTATATAAAGCGAATTATTCATGCTAGCTGCTCACAGTATATATGCATGAATTTTGTTTATTATTGTGTTATCTGGCTGAGCCGCTTCTTTCAATTGCGTTTTTCATCTCTCTTTGACTTATTGTCGTTCTGGCGTCTTCTTCTTTAGCCTTTATTTTCCCTTCCTCTATTTAACCTTCTTGTTATTGTTCTTCTTTCTCCTCCTCCTCCTCCTCCTCCTCCTCCTCCTCCTCCTCCCTCTTCTACTCCTCCTCCTCCTCTTCCTCCTTCTCTATCACCTCATCCTCCTCCTCATCCTCATCAACCTCCTCCTCCTCCACCACTTCTTCCTCCTCCACCACCTCTCCTCCTCCACCACCTCCAACCACTTCTCCACCTCATCCTTTCCTCCTCCACCATTCTATCCTTCTCCTCATCCTCTACCTCTTCCACTTCCACCTCCTCATACTTCTAATCCTCATCCTCCTCCTTCACCACATCCTCAACAACCTACTCATCCTCGTTCTTCAACACCCCACCCCCCTAATTCTACTACTCCCCCTCCTACTCCTACTCCTTTTAATCCTCCTTCTTTTCCTCCTCCTTCTTCTACAGCTACTCCTCCCACTACTACTACTACTTCTCCTCCTACTACTACTACTACTACTACTACTACTACTACTCCTTCTCCTCCTCCTTTTCTACCTCTTCCTCATCATCATAATTATAATCCTTTTTCTCATCCGCCCCTTCTGCAACTCCTCATCCTCCTTCTTCTCATCCGCCCCTTCTGCAACTCCTCATCCTCCTTCTTCTCCTCCTCTTCTACCTTTTCCTCCTCATCATCCTCTTTCTCCTCATCATTTTTCTCCTCCACCACCTCATTCTCTTCAACCTACTCCTCATCCTCCAATACTACCCCCTTCTCCACCTCCACCACCTTCTACTCTTACTCCTCCTCCTCCTACTACAAGTAGTACTCCTTCTCCTCCCACGCCTGCTAGTCCTACCCCTCCTTCTGCTCCTGCAACCTCTCCTACTCTTCCACCTCCTCCTCATCTTCCTTTTCCTCTTCCTCCTCCTCCTCCCCCCCATCTTCTCCTCCCCATATTCCTCCTCCTCTTCCTCCTCCTCCTCATCTTCCTCCTCCTCCTCCTCCTCATCTTCTTCCTCCTCCTCCTCCTCCTCCTCCTCATATTTAGTATTCATATCTCACAACAAGCCTTTCATCCTTTCATATATCTTGAAGCACTACAATGAGCTTCGTAAAGGTTTGTAGGTAGACGTTATATCAAGTGCTGTGCTGTTATTTCGTGAGTGATTGATTACTTCACGATCTTCTTTGGGAATACAATCTTCATTTATGTTTGGTACTTGAATTTCGCTATGGGAATACCATGATAGTGATATAACAATTCAAATTTGCCATGGAAATTCAAGTTAAACTTTTGCTTCTGATTGGTTGTGTTTGTAGTCTTTTTTTTCTTTTCCTGTGTCCTTTTTATACGCAATTAGTTTCTCCAGACCTGGAATTCGAATAAAAAATCAAACAATCTGACAATAAATTAGTAATTATTTGTAGTCAGTTAATTTTATCCATTTTATCCTGTGTGATATTATTTATCAATTTGTCTATTAGTTTACTATTTATTTAGTTTACTATTAGTTTTCATATCGTAGATTATTGTTATCAATCAATCAATCACTGTTTTCACTTGTTTGATATTTCTTTTTTTTGGATTCTCATTGGTTAGCCCCTCCTATTGTCACAAGTAGGTGTAACAGCCTTCATTCATCAGCCAATCACAGCGTAGCATAGTTCAGCCTAAAACAGGCGGCCATTTTGTATCCTTACAATGTACAAATTTAGCTGTTGGAAACCTTAGCTTTATTTTGATTCAGAATGGTAATGGTAAAACTCTCAAGACTATAGAATCCTGTATTCTATATTAAAAAGTAGTTGTGACGACATCTTTAATTTATTATAAAAATATTTCATTATCACTGTTAATATTTAACATTTTTGCCCAATTTTATAATCTTTTTAAGGGAACCATATTCAATTATTGTATAGGCTCAACTTAAACTCGTTAAACTACATTAGTTATTGCAGTAGTTGCAGTAGTTTATAGACTATATAAAATTGTATTAGGCATTAGCCTACAGTTCATCAAGTTTCAAATATTGGTGCTTATTTTATCAATAATTTACGACTTTGGACTATTTAAAATCCACTAGGAGTTTGATCTCACAAAGCGTCAAATCTGGAAGAAAGTAGAAACTAATTTGTCAAAACATTTCAAAACATATCATTGTCACAGTTATTTAATCTTAAATATTAACAGTGAAAATTAAATATTTTGATGATAAATTATACGATGTCACAACTACTTTTTAATGTAAAAATCAGGATTCTAGTCATGAAAGTTTTCCCATTCTCATTCTGAATCAAAAGGTTTTCAACAGCTGCATTTCCATCTTTAAAGGAGTGATAGCTCACAAAATGGCTGCCTGTTAGAGGCTGAACTATGCTACGCTGTGATTGGCTGGTGACTGAAGGCTGTCACACCCACTTGTGACAATAGGAGGGACTAGCCCAATGAGAATTAAAAATAAAGAAGTATCAAACAAGTGGAAGCAGTGATTGATTGATAACAAATAATAATCTACGATATGAAAATGATAAACTGAAGGACAAATTAAATTGACAAATGATATAAGAATATAAGAAATTAATTGATAAGATAAAAATAGTAAACTATGAGTGAACAAGTGTTAGACATTGAACACAATCTTTTAAATGGACAAGTCTCAAACGTGAAAGTTGACTCTGCTGAATATGATAGGCTACTTAATTAAGCTGCAGAGTCATTGAACTTATTAAATTACGATGAATATCAATAGAAACTTGCTTCAGTAGTAAGAAATCTGAATATATTTCAACAATAATTTCAAGAGTTACCGAACAAAACATCTGGTTTCGCTTTTGAATTATTCAACAAGAAGCTTCCTTCCTTCTTTGTAGGGCGTTGAAATTCAATTTCATCTCAAAACTAACACTCGTTTCAGGCCGGGAAGATTCAAATGAACTGCGAGCAAGACAGAAATTAATTTCGATTCTGAAGAGGTTCTTCTTCAACTGTAGGACAGGTGGAAGGCTTGCTGCAGCTCTAATTGATGGTGACTCGCAAAAGAACCCTCTTTTACAACTGAAGTATAGAAGTTTGGGGCCGAAGTTTCAAGTTTGTGTCCCTCATTAATATTTACGACAGTCTTGCAACTGGAATCGAACGTTTTTCTGTTGGATTTCTGTCGAGGTGGAAATCTATAGGGTGGCTTTCTTCGATGTCTAATTAGAAGAAAAAGTCATCTGTTTCACTGAACTCGGGAAAAGGAAAGAAGAAAAAGTAGAGCTTATTCAGAACCAGATATTTTTAAATTTTTTTTATTGATTTGCATTTGCTGTTAGAAACAACGAACCACTCCTCATCATGTAACATCTTGAATAATGAAATCAACTTATTGCCTGTTTGAGTGTTACGGGTTCTTTAGCTAAAATAAGGCTGGTAACACCAGAGAGAATAGAAGTAAAAGTTCTTCTATACTCTCTGGGTAACACTTGAAATTAACTGCATAACTTGTTTCACCATTTCCAGAACATTCTTCTGTTTTCCAGTAACATGACCTTGATCACGCTCTTTTCCAATAATATGACCTCTATCACGCAGGAAGTTTGTAGCACGGTCTGGAACCTTTCTTTAAGTTTTCGAAAAGAGTAGAACTGAATCCAACAACAAGAGTGACAGCCAAGGAGAGTGAGTCAACAAGGTCAATTCACAATCTCTTAGTCACGTACATCAGCCAATGACAGCAAAACAATAAACATCGGGTTTTATCGCATACTATTCACAATCACAGTTAGAAATTTTATTGCAGATGGCGGATTTGTTGGCCGCTTTAGATAAAAAGGCAAAATTAGGTCGCTCACCCGGTTAACCCCTATTATTTACTCTGACATTTTTTCAGGATGAAGCCCACATAGGTCTGAGACCTGTGCGTGTGTAATGAGTTGGATGATGGTGATTGATGAGTTGGACCTACGGTTTTAGGTGGGTTCCGAACCACCGGGAAGTGATTTTACAGCAGAGAACAGTGTCTTTTTTGCTGGCAAATCTAATCGGTCACCGTTACAAACAGGACCTACGAGAACGCAGCTTACCTCTATCTGATTGAACAGACACCTGCTACGGCTCGCGGCTATCACTTGCCTTTTTATTTACAATTTAGAATTATTATTCATTATTATTTATTTATTTCATATATTGATTCTTGTCTTGTACCTTGGTAAATTTGGTGACCAAGGATAAAGCCCACATAGGTCTGAAACCTGTGCGTGGGTAACGAGCTGGATGATGGTTATTGATGAGTTGGACCTACAGTCTTAGGTGGGCTCCGAACGACTGGAAATAATCTACTACTACTATTGTATAGGTTACTCATTTCATACCTGTATCGTCTATTTGTTTTGTGACTACTAATTCTATAAATGACAAAACTGAAACAAAAAATTGATAAATTTGTAGCACGGATTGAACTACCGGGAAGGAATTTTACAGCAGAGAACTAAGTCTTTTTTGCTGGCCAATTGGGATTGGAAAACCCAAAAAGGAGACTCAAATTTTGCAGAGCATCTCATTAATAACGGACACAAGTTCAAGGCTGAAGAAAATGTTTAATTTCTGCATTTGATTGGCAAAGGCAGACAATTTAACATTTTAGAAGTCTTGGAGATAATCAGGTTGGTAAAAAGCGAATCCAATACTAATTTAAATCATCAAATTTATTTTGACTTTATTTTAACCAATTCAATACAACTAACTTTGTTTCATAATAATTCTGACCTACATTTCAATAACGGCATTTTTGTGTCTTACTAGGTTGGCCTTGACTGCATTTCAGTGAGCTTCAAATTTCCAAGTTAAAATTATTTAACTCTATCCTTATTTACTTGTGTTTTGTTCTTTTTTTGTTACTTCCTACATGTTCACGGTTTTTAGTTCTTGATTTGATTCTTATTTTTCCTCCCACAAGAGGGCGTGACTTGTTATGGCCTTAAGCCAATCAGAAACCGTCAATGAAGGTCCACCTATCCCTTAGCCAATATTATCATTCCTTGTTTCGTATATATTAAGCTGCTCTGTACTTTAGTTTTAATTTGTTTGAGATTGATAATGGAGTGACATCCGAAACTAGTATCTCACCTATTTTAATAAATGTGGTTGTGACAACTCATCTTATTATTCATTATGGATATATTCTACAATATCACCATCACCACTACAAAGAAAGTCACTGATATCACTTAGGTTGCTTTTTTGTGCTTGGTTATCATTTTTAATTCTTATTTGTGAATACTATCTACTCCCCATGGATTAAGTGGAAGAGAGAGGACTTTAAATCATAACTTTAATATAGGAAACATATCTATATATCTTTATCTCGATAAAGCCTAGTAGTGGCATTGGTGATGGTGATATTATGGTAAATATCCATAAAGAATAGAAATTATCACAACCACTAAATTAATATTAAAATTCATCGTCATAATGAGCAAAAAAGGTTCTGCAACACTTCATTGTAATTCAGAACATACACAAGAATAAATTAAATAAAATTTCGTGAAAGATTGATGCACGCAACAAATGAAGCGTATTAAGAAGGATTACAAAAGGAAATTAAATTATCAATAAAGAAGTTCGATTAAAAATAGCTTCCGTTTTGTTAGTGAAAGGAGGGAGATGCAAAACTTATCCATTCGGGGGAAAATGAAAGTTTATACAGAAGATTCATAATACGAGGGATTACATGGAATTTGAGATTTATTACCCAGGACGAAAATGGGTAAGGAGGTGGGGGATTAAGAAGAGTGTGGAGGAAGTAGATAGAAGATGATAGCGGAAAAGGGAGGGAAAAGAGGAAAGAGATGGAGGATGCAGGAAAAAAGAAGAGGAATTGATTGAGGGTTTTGGGAAACGATGAGTCAAGGTCATCTGATACCTAGAGAGGAGAAGGGATTACGTTTGTTCCACAAAGGAATTTCAATTTTTCATGAACTGATTAATTTTTGATCACATCTTAAGTCCCGGTCATTGATCGGTGTTCGAGTTCTTCCTTGCTAACATTTTATTACTGAAAACTCCATGAATTGGTAATTGGAGTCTTCATTCAAGCGCTCAAAAACCTGAATCATTTTTCCATTTTTAAAATGCCTCATTCACTGAAATCACCGATTTCCCTCGTGAATAGCGTTGAGAAAATGAATGGGAAATTGAATTATCAAGGAAAAAGACTGTGATTCATTTGAGATTTTTATGCGAAGTTAAAACCCTGAATTAAGAATTAATACGTTCATTTGAGAATCAGGAATTTTTCTGCGAACTTGGTACCTATAATTGATGATTATGATGTTTATCATTATTCTTGGAAGCTTCAAGGGATAATTTCAATCATTAGCCTAGCAAGGTAGCCTTGCGTCCCCTGATAATTTCCGGGTCTGCCAGGTCTAATGATTTCGAAAAACAAATTACCAGGAATTTTTAGTAAAAGAGAATATAATGATGGTGACTGAGAGAAGGATTGAAAAGAAGAAGAAGGAAAGGAAGAGGAACAGGAGCAGGAAGAGGAAGACAAAGGGAAAGAGATGATCTGTGTGTGGTTGGGGGCGGTGGGGAGAGTAGAAGGAGGAGATGAAGGAGAAGGTATATAGAATGCGTCTTATTATGTACTCGTTTGACTTCTCCCATCATGTTTCATTCTGATTTAATTTCTAAATCTTGAATTCATTTTTTAAATTTGTTGATCTTTCTTCTTTGAGAGATAACTACTTCTATTCTTTTTTTTACTGATGATGAAGAAAAGGACAGCATCAACTGATCATAATTTTTTCACAGTTTCTAAATATTCGTGCATATGTTAATTCTTAAGCTTCTTTTGATAATGAATCATGTGTATCACTAATAACTATTATTATTATTTTTCGATTGATGAAAGGTTGTTTACAACCAATTTGTTGTTATAAGGTTCTTAATAGGTGAAGAAAGAGTGAGATAAAGATAGTAGCTGGTGCTAGAAGGGGAAGATAGCAAGATGGAGAGAAGGGTTGACAAGACGAAGAAGGAGGAGGAGGAGGAGAAGGAGGAAGAGGAGCAGGAACAGGAAGTGGAGGAGAAAGAGGAAGAGGACTATGTGATAAGGAGGGGAAGGAGGAGAAGGAGATGGAGGAGAAGGACGAGAAGGAGGAAAAGGAAGAGGTTAGATTTCTTTATTCATGTAATTTTTCACATTTCGCATATGAGTAGTTAAAGCAAAATTTTCAACATCACATAGATACTGTAGTAGAGTTAGTTAGGTTGTAGTTTTTATAGTGCTAGAAATTATTTGCAAATATATTTGTATGATATTAACGATAATAAGCTATGATGATGACAATCTAAGTGATGCAATCACATGAAATGGCGAAGTTTGGACAAAGATTCGTCCATTCTTGACACTTGAACAACTTAGATGAGGGAGAAGGAGGAGAAGGAGGTGAAGGAGGAGAAGGAAGAGAAGGAGGTGAAGGAAGAGAAGGAGGAAAGGGAGAAGAAAGAGTAGAAGGATGAGAAGGTGGGGGAGAAGGAGGAGAAGGAGACGAAGGAGGAGATTTAGGAGGAGAAGGATGAGAAAAAGGGAGGAGTAGAAGGAGGAGGAGGGGAAGGAGGAGGAGAAGAATAAAAAGAAGAAGCAAGATAAAGGGAGTTAGAATGGAACAGAGTGGTGAGGAGAGATAGAGAATGAGTAAGGGATAAAGTAAGAGGTAAAAACAGGTGCAAAAGAGCATAGAATGGGTGTAGATTGGAAATTCTGATAGCCTGGTACCGAGAAATCTGAACTGGTGGCATTGAGAGCAGCAGCAAGAGCTTTGAAACGCGATCGGCTTTGCCTTTGTCGTCTCTGTACACCTAGTAATGGAATCGTTAGTCAGCGCCGCCTGATGGCAACGGCTTCAACTAATCACAAACATGCTCTAGACTGCGATCCTGCGCGCCTGGTCACGTTATATATGAATAGGGGGCCTTAATTTAATCTGCTAGGATGGCGTTCTAATAGACCCTGATGAGTCTCATGACATGCTCTTCATGGTCCCTTCTCTACTCCTCAGCGTGCTCATAGCCATCTCCCTTCTTCTTCGCACTTTCTTCCTCCTCCTCCTCCTCATCGTCATACTCCTCTACCTCCTCCTCCTCCTCCTCATCATCGTCCTGTTCCTTCACATTCACCTTCTACTTCTCCTTCACCTCTTACTCCTCCTTCTTCATCACTTCCTGCTCCTTCTTCTCTTCCTCATCCTACTCCTTCTCCATCTCTTGATCATCATCCTTCTCCTACTTCTCCTCTCCTCCTCCTCCTCCTCCTACTCCTTCTCCCTTTTTCTCCTCCTTCTCCTTCATCTCCTCCGCCTTCTTCTCCTTCTCCCTTTTTCTCATCCTTCTCCTCCTTCTTTCTCTTCCTTTTTATCCTTCTCCTTCATCTTCTCCTATCCCTCCTCCTCATCATCATTTTCGTCCTGTTCCTTCCCGTTCATCTTCTACTTCTCCTTCACCTCTCCTTGCTCCTTGATCTCTTCATGCTCGTTCTCCTTCTCTTCCTCCTCCTGCTCCTTCTCCATCTCTTGATCCTCATCCTTCTCCTACTTTTCCTCTCCCTTCTCCTCCTCCTCCTCCTCCTCCTCCTCCTTCTTCTCCTTCACCTTCTCCTTTTCCTCCTCCTACTCATCCTTCTCCTTTTCCTCCTTCTGCACCTCCTCAAGTTCCTCATCTTCCTTTATCTCCGGTTCCTCATTATCATCATCATCCTCCACCTCCCCCTCAACCTCCTCCTCCTTCTACTTCCCCCTCCTGTTTCTTCTCCTGCTTCTTATCCTTCTCTTCCTCATCCTCATCCTCTTCCTACTTCTCCTATTCCTCCTACTCCTCTATCACCTCCACCTCCTGCTCCCCCTACACATCCTCGCTTTCCTTCTCCTTCACATCCTTCACCTCCTCCTCTTCCTTCTCCTTCTCCACCTCCTCCTCATTCTCATACAACCTCTTACTTCTCCTTCCGACCAGACGCACTTAACGCGCTAATTTATTGTTTGACTTGCTAAGTATTGTCCGGGTCGTGCAGCTACAGGCTCTGCTAAGGCCTCTGTTTTAGACAAACAATGTTCGCAAGAGGTTCGAGCAAATATAGTCAAACACAGAATAAAATGGAGCTGTTCACACTTATAAAGGAACTCTTCGATCTCGCCAGAGCTAGTAAAATTCTACTTAGAGTTTGGCGACCCAGGCGCGAACTGTGGGGGGGATTAAATTTGATATAATACTCCCAAAGTTCTTAATAGCACAAAAAGGTAATATTTGAGTCTTTTATAAGAGGTGGAAACTGTTTCAGGTGGTATAGTACATAATTTTATATTCCTGGATTTCTTTTTCCATGATGAACTGCGTTTTTAATATAATATATATTTACTTAAATATAATATATATTTACTTGTACCTCGAAGCCCGATTTCTTATTTTCTATTTTTCCCCAAAATCAATGTTTGAATTATAGGCTAGCATTTTTGTAAAATGGCTTAGATGCAGAAATCTTATAGTGCAGCTGATATACATGATAAGTCACCATGACGCTGATAAAGATGAAACCCTGATTTGGCACAAATCAAAGCAACAGGTTAGTTCTGTATCAATATTGCAGCTGCTAATTACCCAGCGTCATGAACACAGCTTATTGTGCACTTTTATTTTCAACCAGTTGAACTGTATGGCTAACCAAACTGCAATTAACTCAATCTTCCCAATTTTTTGACCGCAACCATAAGTTATCTACGAGAAAAGAGAAACCCCAAACTGAATTCCCGGGCAAAACCGGGTAAAATCTTAGTTTATCATATAAGTACCTATTTGGATCAGTTATTCTCTAGACTACGTTAATAATTGAGTACTTTTATCAGAAGACTATGTGAATCTTCAATTCTTAAACTCTATCTAAATCCGCCAGTTTATCTTTGATTTTATGTATTTTCAATTCAATACGCATCATTTGCATTTGAAATTAATGTAAAATACTTTCTGTCCAACCGAAGAGAGGTCTCTGTTTCAAGTCGATCATTTTACATTTGTCTGTCTGTTTGTAACGCATTTGCGGATAAACGCGAGGATCAAATTTAATTACATTTTGTATGGATCTTCCTTTAAGGAATGCCCAGTGATGTATGTGGAAAATTTTCGAAATTTTCTTGCATTTAATGGATTTTTAACAGGATGAAAAGTAAGGCTCTTAGGCTTTCTTCTACAGGAACATATGATTTTCAAAATGAGCCTTTCCATCATATGCAATTGGAACCAGATTTTCTGATAGCTCTCGGGCTCCCTTATTCAACTGGTTGAGCCTTAGATTAGTTTAGATTAGATTAGATTTCTTTATTCCTATAAGTTTACAAATTTTGCATAATATGAGTAGTTAAAACAAAATTTTCAACATCACATAGATACTATAGTAGATTTAGATTATGATTTTTATAGTGCTAGAAATTATTTACAATGATGTTTGTATGATATTAATGATATAAGCTCTGGTAATGACAATTTTAATGATGCAATTACATGATATGGCGAACTCTGGACAAAGATTCATCCATTCTTGACTCTCAACCAGCCTTATTCATATGAATAAAGTTATCATTCATAGGAATAACATAGTTGTATCATTTCTAATATTTCAATTGAGTATAATAAGTTATTACCAAGTAAATGATATACAAATGTAATAAACATTGTTTTATAAACTCATTCATCAGACATCTGAAATCTAATTTCAGCAATCAGCTGTCTCGCAAATAGAAAGCACAGCCTTATTGATCTGATACAGAGTGACCTTTTTTGAAAACAAACATGACTTTAACTACGCAAATGGGATCAAGGGTTAGGTCTGATGATAGTGTTTAATTTTGCGATGGTGATTATTATTGAGTACATGAAAGCACCCATATTCTTGGGCATGAGGTCTACTGTTTACAGAACTACTAGTCGATATATCAATGCTTTCTCAATGTCCAGTACACTGTTTATACCTCCAGTACAGTGACGTACCTTTTTAGAGCTTACGTTTTATTACCGTTCTGTTGCAATAGATTGGCCATGACGTTTGCAGCAGCAGAGAAACGCAATGCAGTACAATAGAAATGTCAAACATCATTTTAGTACCTGACATAAACTACAAGCTTTATGCATCTCGTCTGCAGTACGGTGGCTGTGTCTCAGTTGCCCGTAGTAGCGGAATAAAACATATTTTATCCATTGCAACTGTACGGTATAGTCCATTTACGGGGATGCCCTCTATTTTAAATAACAACTGATCACTTCTGCACTGATTATTTTAAAGATAAAAATTGATTGAATTGATTGCGTCTCTTTCTCTTGAGAGAAACAATTTTTTTACGCTTTAGATGAATTGAAGGGAGACTTGAGAAGTTTTTCCAGTGATTGCTTTTCAAGTCTTTCTTGAGTTAAAGGAGCTTCAAGGTAAGTTCCCTAAAAATTAATTTAGAATAGCCTCAAATTTTTGTTAATTTACCAGTTTATTAATTGAAGAGAATTAATATGCTTATATTTGTGCATGTATTAGGCCTACACACGATCAGCGGGCGATTACGAAATAGTTTCTTGAGCGCAGCAAAGAGCTTTGAGCACAAGTTTCTAGAGTTGTTGACAAAGTAAAACGAATGCAACAAATTCAGCTGGAGTGCGGAAAAGAGACAGAGTGCTTCTGTATCATTTACCACGACCCCAGCTTTACCACCATTTATTAATTCCAATAAATTGGATGAGGAAAGTCGAAATCTTGATAAATCACAAATTAAAGTTGAAAATGGCTTCGAGGGCCTGTAGATCAAAGACGAGAACAGAAACAAAAAAATCAAGTAAATTGTGGAATATGAAATAAAAGAACTTAGTTGGATTAATAATTAGATTCCGTATATTACAAATATTTAGACAAAACAGCATTGGATTCGTGCCAAGAAATTAATATAGATATGTTCAAGGTTTTAAAAATAACATAGATCCTGGATTATCCCGGTTTCGTGAAAATGTGGGAATTCCCTGACGTTTCAGTAAGACTCGTTATCTCAGAAAGTGTTGATTAACATGGTCGGCAAGTCCTTCCAAAGGTGGTTTAGTATACATTTTTGTGTTTAGTAGTTGTAGATGGATAATTCATGTCATGGTTCCAAATGAATTAAATCTCTCAATATAAGTGACATATCCTTCAATATGAATTGACAGTCAAACAGAAAGACAGACTGACACCTTAAAATGGGGTTACGGAAATCTAATACAAATCCAGTGTATCAATTTCACATCATTGTGTGAATAAGTATAACCAAAATTCGATGATGTAAGAAAATAGCATACAATGCAAAGTCGAAAATCTTCTCATGATGAAAACTATAAAGGATGTAGAAAAGTCTACTCAAGAAGACGTTATAGAATAGAGTGCATTTTGGAAGTGCTCTCGAGACCTCAGGGGGTAAATCAGGTGAGCCAAAATAAGAAAAAATAAAGTATCAATCAATGTTTAGATAAAAGAACTATCGATATCGACAATTGACAGTGATATTGACAAATCTTCGAGAAAGGGAAAAGGGAACTACAGCGGAGAAGGATAGACGATCCTCTCCTTTTTCCACGGAAAACACTGCCGGAATAAATACGGAAAATTACAGAGTTATAAAAAACTTGTTTACGAAAACAAATTATCAAGAAGTAAAAATAGAACTGAGATAGATTTGATTGATACACTTACTTCTAAAATAAAAGAGTGCAGTTATCAGCTGTTTTGCGTATTGTAATGAGTATTGTTACGGGTTCTATTAGCTAAAATAAGGCTGGCAACACTAAAGTTCACACTTGACCTTTATTTACACAAATTAGTCTATTTACACACCAATATTTGTAAGTTCAATTAATAAATAAAAACAGATCATCAAATGACAAGCTAATACCTATTTTCAGTAATTATTTACAAGAATTAATGAATAAGTAATTGCAGGCTGATCAATAATAAGAGAAACAAGAATCCAATAAACTGTACAAATGAATAATTAATTACAGGCTGATCAATAATAAGAGAAACAAGAGTCCAATAAACTGTACAATAATGCAGGAAGAAATTATAAAAAGAGCAACTAATCACTTACAAAAACACAGTCCAATTCGTTATTTGACAGTCCCAAATAATATCACTCAACACAACGTCGTTGAACTATTAGTAAGCTGCATAAACAGTAAACACTTGTCTCTGCACTTGACACTGTCTAAAGACTGAATAAAGCACTGTTTACTCCACTGGCACTCGATTGTCTCTCTCCCGAGATCTGTAATACAATCTGTCACGCAGGTTTGTAAAACGTAACTGTCACACAAGCTTTTGTAAAACTCACTCAATGGTTCACGTGAGCTCCTTTATATACAAGATTGTTGTCATAATTCCAAGAATCGGCGGCTTCTCGAAGCTTCAAGAATATAGACCTCAATTGTTCAAGAAGAATGTAGAATTCACGAGAAGATCAATTGAGTGAGAGAATTGCAGACTTGAAGAATAAGAGTGACAAAGACATCTAATGAGAGAGAATGAGAAATATCAGATTGCAGTTGCGTCTGTCCATGAAAACAATGGAATGATATAAATAGAACAAGTGCGTGATTAACTGCTTGTTTGTTTCGTAACAGTATATGAAAAGCCACATTGTTAATTAACTGTGGGAAAACAACTATTTTCCTACAGTTATCTGACAAAGCGGCTATTTTTGCACTCATTATAGTTCACAAAACATGTGATTCCTACACTCTTTTACTTTTCACACTCCAGGTGTGCAAACTGTAGGAAAAGTTCAATGTCTAACTTGTGCTGAAAGTATGTTTGCTGCTCTCGAGAAACTATTCCACCCTCGCCTTCCGCTCGTGCATAATGCATTTCTCTCGTGCAGCAAAGAGCTAATTTGCGCACTAGTTACACAAATAACTATTTCCTACAGTTGCCGACAAAGTAAATCGAATACATCAAAGTCAGCTGAAGTACGGCAAAGTGACAGAGTGCATCTAAAGTAAAAAAGTGCAAGAATCAGCTGTTTTTCGTATTATAAAAAGTTCATAAATATCCGCTTTGTTGGGTAACTATTGGAAAATAACTATTGTCCCTATTTCTACAAATACGAGAACACTTGAATTCACCACTCAGTGTTTTCTTTCCTTTGCAGCCTTCCCCAATTTTCGAAGGTCGTTACTTGCTCAAAACACCTTCAAATCTCTTTCCCAGTTTCACACCCACTCCACTCCTTCACTCGTACTCTCTCTCCTCCCACTCTCTTTCTCTTTCGCTCTCATGCTCTCTCTTACTCTCTTTTTCATTCTTTTTCTCTCTTTCTCTCACACACACTCTCTCTCACCACCTACCCTGCTCCCTCACCGACAACGAGACCATCAATATATCAGGTGATATTGGCAGAGAAGCGAATTCCACAGGCCATTGCCTGTCACCTGAAAAGATTTATTGAACTTAACTGCTTACTAGAAGCAACCAGAGCATCCTCAGATGAGAGCCTTGTCAAGAAATGCTTTCTCCCTGCCAACACGGCTTCGAAAAGGTTTATTCAGCCTAAACTAGAGATTTGTGGATAGCAAGATGAATCTGGTGAGATGTATTGGAGATTATATCTGTAGTTATCCATCATATGATGTATCTATGGCTCGTTTGATCGTTTCTTTTAATATCATAGTCTTGTTTTATGACTTTGTCAAACTTCAATTTTTTATTAATTTTGTGTGTGTATGAATAAATTGAATACATATATTCATCATAGCTAACTGAACAATAAGTTGGGATAGTGAAAATATTAAATATATGTTCCTGTTAAATGACTTACATCAAGATGTTGAGAATGGGGGCAGGGGTTTTGCCGAAATAGGGGAAATCTGCTTTAAAAATTTGAAGGAATCTGGATTCTATCGATGGTACTCAACTTACTTTTGAAATTGACCCTCCTTACTCCCCGCTTCCTCAAGAATTCTTAATTATTTCAAAAAATGGGTCGCTAACCAGTAAAAAATACATATTATTCAAACATATGTAGGCATTATTTCTGATAATAAAATTATAATATTACTACCTAATTGTGTTTAATGCTATCATATAATCATATTATTCCACCTGTTTGTAAGAATATAGTGTCACAGCCGATTTCGACAGTAGATGACTCTCCACATAATGTTTTGGTACAAAGAGCTTACTACGAAAACGAGGATTAAAATTCAGATTCAGATAGCTTTATTTGAGTAAAAGTACAATAATTTACATGACTACTGACTATAACCTAACAATGAATGACATCACCTAAAATCATGGAAGATAGATAAAAAGTCCAAGACGATAGGTTCTCACTGTTACTATTATTTTGTTTTGTAAGCTTGATTACTGATATTAATAAGAATGATTGCATAATAAGTGAATTTTAATATCCAGGTGATGAATTTACACAAAAGGGCGGAGTTAGGGCAAATATAGCCCTATCTTACATTCAACCTACTCTTAGGTTGAGGAGTGAGATAGGTTGCGATAACTTTCCTCACTGAGCTAACAGAGTTGTAAATTTACTATGCTAAGTCCACCGAAACAAATTCTGAAGCTATATGGTTACTTGTCTACTGTCACTTTTACACTCTCACCTGGCTGCACAGGTGGGTGTGTATACCATCGAGTATACCTCTAAACTACTTACTGTGTTCAAGTCATCATTTGACAGAGACATTTCGAAAGCAATACCAATATTGATGTAGCTTTTTTGTATCAGAAATGAAAAAAATCTCAATTTATCTCAAGCCACAATATGGCACATAATGCAATCAACATAAAATAGAATTTTGTTTATCCTTTATATGATACGTATTAACTATGTATTCCTAACAATTAAAAATAGATAACCTTCATAATAATGGTCACTAAATTACATATTTATCAATATTATTCATTATTATTTGTGAATACTTAACTTCTTTCTTAATTGCTTTATTTACCATTTCTTATATTATTGTTTCAAAGTTTGGTGTAGATCAATTTTATTGGAAGTATGCACCCTAAATATACTAAAAAGTCGGTACTGACTGAATTATTCTTGTATATACAACAATTTTAATTCTGATAAGCTGCGTTCTCCTGGTCACTTTTTGTAAGGGTGACCGATTGGATTGGCCAGCAAAAACGACACTGTTCTCTGCTGTAAAATCACTTCCTGGTGGTTCGGAACCCACCTGAAACTGTAGGTCCAGCTCATCAGTCACCATCATCCAACTCATCACCCACGCACAGGTCTCAGACCTTTGTAGGCTTCTTCCTCAAAAAAATTGGAGTCCTAAAACTGTAGATGTTTTTTAACAAGGCCCAAACCACAGAAAAACGGTGAGATAATGTGTTATGTCATGAATAATATATAATTTTGTTCATGCTTGAACCTATGCTCTACTCGAAATGATCTTCCTTACAATAAAATTTTTATGCTAATTCATTTCATACTGTTAAATTCAACTGTTTATTAAAAGTTAACACTGCCAAAAGTGTGCATCCTCTTTGATAAAAACATCTCATAAACATGTTTTGCGTAGTAGAAAATATTCAGGCAGACAAAAATACGTGATTCATTAAATAAATGTCATAGCATTTCTGTAGCAGTACGTGCGGCATAAAATGCGAGAATATTAAATTTTTATACACGTCTAAATAAGGGAGAAGATGGGTAGCTCCCTGGGGGTAAATTAAGCTATCATCTTACAGCCATGTTGTCAAGTACAAGCCCAAACTACTTGGTCTTTGAACTCCCACACCCCGCTTAGCCAACCCCTTAACCCCTGCGACCTCAATCCTTAAACTTTGGTCTACAGCCTCTACTCAACATCTTATTTGGTGTACAGATATGATTAGAGTCCCTTAAGATTACTTACAAGGAACAATGATTGACGAAGTTAATAAATTAAGTTCTAGTGACTAGTTTAACCCGTCATATTTAAAATAGGATTGAATCTCATCTCATTTCCATTTTCAAGTACCTTCACATGTACAGGTATTCATCAGACATGAAAGTAATTTCTATGGATTTGCATGAGTGCATTCACACCTACAAACATGGACCGTAGCCTGTCAGACACGTATCGTATCAGATCAGAAATGTGATATAACAGACACGATCACCAATCCCTCAGGGATACTAAGAGAGTGAATTTTGCAGAGCATCTCATTAATAATGGACACTAGTTCAAGGCTGAAGAAAATCTCTGCATTTGATTGGCAAAGGCAGACAATTTTAAACATTTTAGAAGCTTCGGAGATTGCCAGGCTGGTAAAAAGCGATTCCAATACTAGTTTAAATGATCAAATTTATTTTAACCAATTCAATACAACTAACTTAGTTTCATCATAATTCTGACCTACATTTCAATAACGGCATTTTCGTGTCTTTCTAGGTTGATTTTGACTGCATTTCAGTGAGCTTCAATTTTCTAAGTTAAAATGATTCAATTCTATCCTAACTTACGTGTATATTGTTCATTTTTTGTTACTTCCTACATGCTCACGGTTTTAGTTCTTTATTAGATTCTTATTTTGCTTGTTGCTCGTATAACCAGAGGGCGTGACCTGTTATGGCCTTCAGCCAATCACAAACCTTCAATGAACCGCCCATCACTCAGCCAATAGTATCATTTTCTTTTTTTTTTGAGGAGGATGAAGAGTTTTTTGAGGTCTGGGACCTGTGCGTGGGTAATGAGTTGTATAATGGTGATTGATGAGCAGGACCTACAGTTTTGGGTGGGTTCCGAACCACCGGGAAGTGATTTTACAGCAGAGAACAGTGTATTTTTTGCTGGCCAATCTAATCGGTCACCCTTACGAAGAGTGTCCAGAAGAACGCATATAATATATAGTATACCGTGTATAGTATATATTAAGCTACTTTAGTTTTAGTTTGTCTAAGATTGATAATGGAGTAACATCCGAAACTAGTTTCTCTATATTTTTAATAAATGTGGTTGTGACAATTTCGTCTTATTATTCATTATATTCACAATAGGGCTCTGAGAACATATTTAAATTGCATTAGTCTGATCTGATGCGTTACATTCATGTCTGTAGATGCGAATAGGATGTGCCGATACATGTCTGATACGATACGTGTCTGTAGATATGAATTGAAAGAAGTTTCACTAGTACGTTTAATATGTGAATGTAGAATGGAGCGATTTATCCTTAGCTTGTAGTTAAAGTTGATCAATTCGAGTGATCCAAATTGTAAACAAAAATAACGAAGAAAATCCTGTTTACAAACTATTGTAATACGGGATGTTTCGAAAAGAATGGCTCAACTCCTAAGCTTCAAATTTAACTGCCATGATAGCGTGATATCTGTTCAGTCAGAGATAAGCTGCGTTCTCCTGGGCCCTCTCTGTAAGGGTGACCGATTGGTTTTTCCAGTAAAAAAGACTGTTCTTTGCTGTATCACTTCTTCGTTGTTCGGAAACCTCCTAAAACTGTAGGTCCAAGCCATCAATCACCGTCATCCAACTCATTACCCACGAACAGGTCTCAGACCTATGTGGGCTTCATCTTCCAAAAAAAGTTATTCCGTGCACTCTACTGTGTTATTCATAGCTTTTCTATTCAAGCATTCATAATATTTTGTTAAGAGTTTCGATATTTTTGGACTTCTCTACATGAGGCAATGTATAAATAAGTCATACCCTTATTTATTTTCAAGAGAGCATGTTGAAAAACCTTTAACTATGGACCGAAAATGGGAAGTAAGCTGATTCCTCCACCAATTAAATATGAAAGAGCCCTTTTAAGAAACAACCAGTGATTCATCCTATTTTATTACTTCTCATTAAAGAATACTTGTTAAATAGATAAATCTGAGCATTTTGCCGCGCTCAAATCTCATTCCCACTGTAATTCTACTCGAGCGTTACATAATCCAACAACGAAAATCTTGAAAAGCGTGTTCCAAGATCAGTTTTGCGAGATTCTATTCTATTTGTAACACAATGAGGAAGAGATCATTAAGGTATAAAGCCAACACAATCGCGCTTTGAAGTCCCAAAATCCCTTCTTAACAATGCCGGAAATTACAGCAATAAATCTTTTGTTATCTGCTGCCTTGCTTCATTCAGTCTCTAAGTGGAGGGTTTGTTAAACTGAGTACAACGACACTGCTAAACGGAGTACAACGACACTGCTAGACGGAGTACAACGGTTGCTAAACGATGCAATTTACGATGACGCTCCCTTCAAAGGGCATCTTTATGCTCGCACTTTGTCATCGTTTGGGCGCCGATCCCACCAAGGAAAAACTGGTGATAGATACGTTATGACACGACTGTTTGTACTTGCAAATGAGTGGAAAGGGCACGGATTACTGTGGACGGTCGTGAGCATTAGGACATCTTAGTAGCTATGTCATTCATCATCAATTTTCACTTTTAGAGGGGTTTTCAGTTGTATACAACCTATGACAAATAAAAAACAAAATACGCGTTTATTAGCTGTTATTGTGGGATAAAGGATGCCTCGATTGAATCATGTGAAGAACTCCATAAAATTCTAATAATTTAGGAGAGAAAATATCATTAAGTTGACCACATGGCTTGTATGAGAAATGGAATTATTACAAGATACAAGGCCTTCATCATCAATAGATTAGGTTCCTATGAGTTTTTTAGTTGGAGGCTATACTGACTTTAAAAAGATGAACACAAACAAATTTGGCTTAGAATGGAACAGTAAATTTTTGTTTTTATTGTTCTGTGAATCAGTATTATAGTATAATTTCTCAATATTTCTCAATTGAATAATGATGCAGTGATTCCAAAGCATGAAACAAATGCCAAAAATTCTAAATGAAGAAAAAATATGATTAAGTCTACCATTGCTTTTATATAACAGAAATGGTATAATAGCAAAGAACATCCAGTGATTTTTAGTAATTTCCTGTTATGTTATGTGACTTTCAGTGAATTTATTTATTCAGATTTTGAATCTGAGGTAACTATATTTTTCTAACTTGAATTTTAACTATTCATACACTTACAAAGCAGCTTTATAAAAGTGTTTCAAGCCTAGGTGAAAAAGATGATTGGAATAATGTGATTAATAAATGAATGAAGTAAAAACTGGTGATAAGAATATAGTGGTGATCAGTGGAAATGAAAAAGGAATGTAGCAGAAATGTGAATAAATAGTATATGTAAACAGTGGAAATGAAGAGGTACTCCAGTAATTATTGTATAGGCCTAATAAAATTTATATTACAATATTTGACTTGAAAAAATTCAAGGATATTATATAAAATAGCATTTTATAGCGTTTAATCCAATGTTAACAAATCCCATGATTCTGAAATTACTAACAATGCATTTGATTTTAGTTCTAAAACTCCTAACAAATCAAATCTTATTCTTAAACTTCTAAATTTCAAATTTGATTCTATAACTCCCAACAATTTGAATTTGATTCTGAACTTCACAGCAAATCAAATCTTATTCTGTAACTCCCGACAATTCAAATTCAAATATGAACTTCTCAACAAATCGAACATGATATTGAAACTCCTAAAATTTAAATCTTATTCTGTAAATCCCAACAATTTAAATTAAAATCTGAACTTCTCAACAAGCCAAATTTGATATTCAAACTCCCACAGTTTAAATGTGATTCTGTAACTCACAACAATTCAAATTCAAATCTGAATTCCCCAACAAATCAAAAATATGATAATGAAATTCTTAAAAATTCAAATTTGATCCTCAAGCCAACGATTGAAATTTGACTCTGAACTACACACGAATTCAAATTTGATTCCAAAACTCGCAACTTTTAAAACTTGATTCTGATGTTCCCCTGGCATTAAAAATGATTGTAAAATCATAACCAGGTGTAACAATACACGTTTTTACATTTTATGTTGGGATAAAGTTGGCAACACTATCCACTGTACTCATACATGCAATTTTAACGAGAGGCACGCATGTTATGTGACACGTAGCCTATGTGACACACACATGTGACAAGTGATACACACAAATGACACAAAACTAAGGTGCACATTTACCGCTGAATAGAGTAAAAACACAACTTTCCAACAGCGCATGCGCAGAACAAAATTTCGAGCTCAGCGGTAGCACAAGCACCATAAAACGACAGCAACGTACCTCTATTAATCTCCTCGTCCCTTTCTGTAACCTCTACGTAGAGGGAAAACCGGAAAATGCGCGGAAACTGGACAAAAATCAACGTTCAACTACGGAAAAGCTGTTTCGATCATGATGTGATTGCTTTTCCCTCTGACTTTATCACAATCGCTCGTCCCTTGTCTCTTTCAATTCTCTGTATTCTGTCTCACACTTGGGCCTGATGTCTATATTCCAAACGCATTCTGACATTGAAAAACATGAAAATCCAAACTTTTCCAAAGCTGTTTGACCCATCAGGCCTGACGTCTGTTACTTCAAAACATCGAAATTCAATATTTAATGTAACATTCTGTTGTGCTCAGAATCAAAGACAATAATGCTCTTGAATGCTTTGTCTATGACAGAATCTTCGTATAATTATTATTCTCATGGGGAGTGTCTCACATCCTACAAATTTCAGATTGTCAAAGACCTCTTTCAGTACAAATTTGGAGTAAGTGAGACTACTGGAAGTACATGCAGGAAAGCGTTTCAAGTGATCCAATTCTCAAAGCGTCCAATGGTCATATCCTCATGCGCCTTATAATTTACAAGTAAATTTTCCACGTTCCTGTAGCTTTGATTCAGTATTATTATATAATATAAGCTATGCATTGAGAAATAACTCATTGACCGAACGAAGAGAGGTCTCTGTTTCAAGTCCGTTTGCTTGTCTCTAATACATTTACGGCTACCGCGTGGACCCAAATTCAATGAAATTTTGCATGGACCGTCCTTTAAGAAATGTCCTGCGATGAATGTGAAAGGATTTTTGAAATTCACTTGCATTTAAAGGATATTAAAAAGAGAAAAAAAGAATAGCACTTAGGCCTTTCTCTATAGGAAACATCAGATTTGAAGATAGCCCTCGGCCTCATGTTTTTTCATCCGGTCAAGTCGTCATATTAATTAAGTTATCATTCATAAGCAAAAACAAATCATTTCTAATATTTCAATCAAATATAACAACAACTGATAACTAAATAAATGATAATAATTATACAAATTAAATTAATATTGTTCACTTCAATATTAAAGTAATATTCAATATTATTCATTAATCTATATAAATAAAATTAGAGTTTTGTCTGTACATTTATCAGAATTGTATATTTTTTGGTTATTTTTACGTTTTATACATTAAATAAGCCGAAAATAGTCTTATCTCACTTTCTGTCTGTCTGTCTGTCTGTCTGTCTGCCTGTCTATCTGTCTGTCTGTCTGTCTGTCTGTCTGTCACGGCCCCAAAGGCATTTTACGCGGCCTTCTCCTCAAAAACGAGAGCATCGATCGGGATTTTAGTTATTGAACAGTATTGAACACTCTATTGACAATGTCTTTAGCTATAAAAAACTAAATTAACTTTTTTTTTAACAGAGTAATAAACGTTTAAAAACCAAGTACTGTGCGATTTTGGATACATTTTACGCGGCCTTCTCCTCAAAAACGAGAGCATCGATCGGGATTTTAGTTATTGAACAGTATTGAAAACCTTTTTGACAATGTCTTTAGCTATAAAAAACTGAATTAACTTTTTTTTTAACAGAATAATAAACGTTTAAAAACCAAGTATTGTGCGATTTTGGATACATTTCTTCCAAGTTTTATTACCACATAAGAATAAGAACAAATCACGTAATTTATCATGATATATCAATCAGCTGTTCTCAAATATAAATGGTGGGCCCTTCGCGGCGTTATTTACGCTGTCTGCAGACTTGTGTAGTCGGAGCATTGCAGTATTTTAGGAAACATATGTCTGGTGAATCAAAGCTCATCTTATGTTTTATCAATTATTTCTTTGTTGAAAAAAAAACAAAATTTTCTAATTTCAATAATTTATCAAAACAAAAATTAACATTTTAGGAAGGTGCGGTTTGTGCTAGGCTCTTGGGAATTCGCCAGGTAGCACTATTATTACAACATAAGAACAACAACAAATCACGTAATTTATGATGATATATCAATCAGCTGTAATATTCTCTCTGATAACTGTCACTGAATTGTTTACGTCCTAAGTTGTTAACTAAGCTGCTAACAACTCCATGATCGTTGCTATCAAAAAAGCCGAAACATATTCAGTCGTATTTCTAAACATAATCCGTACGAAGGACGGGTAGCTGCTAGTATTGACTAAAGTGGTTCTATGTGGCCTCAAAATAAAAATAATAATACTCAATCATCAGACATGTGATTTGAACAACCAGCTGTCTGGAAAATAGAAACGCAGCCTTGTTGATGTAAAATTGAGTGACGTTTATGTAGAAAAAAAAACATGAAATAATAGACTATGCAAATTAAATCATGGGTTAGTTCTAATGACTGTGTTTAATTTGGCGATGGTGATTATTTATCATTGAGTACATCGAGTATGTTTCTCTGAACAAGCACCCTCATTCTTGGGTGTGAGGTCAACTGTTCACAGAACGATTAGTGGCAATAGATAGGATTTCAATAACTTTATATTATTGTCAAAGACGTTTCAGAAAAATTATGTCCATGAATTGAGTGTTCGAACTTTATTGTACCATTTATTTCTATTCTGATCTTTTATTACACACTCACTTCTTCTCTCTCATTCAAGCGCTTTTTCTTACTTACTTTGACTCTTTCTCTTCCACTTCCACTCTCTTTCACTCCAAGTCTCACTCTCCTCTCGACACTCTTTTCATCGCTCTCAATGGCTTTATTTCGAACGAAGGTGTTACCGTCTTTTCAATGGTAGGAGGCACCATAAACACGATTAATTGAAAATAGTGCGAGAAAAAGGTTAAGTCAGCAATTTCAGTCTTCCAACCACGCTACCCTATAAAAATCTCCCAACTCAACTATTTGCTGGAGGTGGAAGTCTTGCACGATTTTCGCTCTCATGAAATAAGACTTGTCCCTCTTCATTAGTTGTAAACGACAAAGACTTGATAGCCCTTCTTCCAATAGTGTTTTCCAATTAGGCTTGTCAAGAAGTTTAAAAGATCTAGAAACTTATGTGTCAATCGATAAACTTGAAACCGTATAGACATTCAAAAAGCAAAGCATCTGAAATTCTTAATTAGATATCTAATCTATATAAGAGAGATTAGGGGTGTGTGTGTGGGGGGGGGTTTGTGCCGGCCTTACGGATCTCACAAAAATTGTTTCGAGGCACAAAGCTTTTCTAAACTCGATCCGGTGCACCTTGAATCAGATTTGAGTCTCTCAGACTCTAATAAAATTCAAAATTGAAATTAAAACGGTTCAAAATTAAAGCTCAAATTTCACTTATGGGCACTATTACAGTTTCAAATATGTTTAGATGCAGGAAGCTTAATGAACAGCTGCTACGTCACATTGATGCCTAAAAGCTTCAAAGCAACACATTTGTTCCGTATCAATACTGCAGCTCATAATGCCCTTTTTTGAATTGTATTGGCATCGGTGGTTCAAATGCATAAATATATCTTGTTTACTTTCAACTCAATCCCATTGCCCGATTTCTCATAAACGTCTTTATGCTGTTCTCTGTGGTCTGTGGAGGTGGAGGAGCAAGGTTTTCTTAGGGTTGGCGTTGAATTTGATTTCTTACAAATAAAACTAGTTTGTATGGCTTTGCAAATATGTTGCAAACAAATATGTTTCTACCTATCGTTTATTCATAAGGATGTGATTGCTACATTATTAAGTCTCATTCATTGAGAGGTTAAAATGATTCTCAGTTGAAAGTTAAAAGTAAAACACATTAAAGCACTAACATTTACATCAATTTCACGCTAAATTATCCACAATTTTTCAAATTACAAGAATACCAAACGTTTTTTGTCAGTAAAAGAACAGTTTCCATAAAAAATGATCTCCCATAAACGAAATCACAGTTGTGAAGTTGTTGCATGTGGGCCATCATAAGCATTAATCTGTTATAATGGCCAGATTACTGTAGCCTGTCTTAGTTCGGGGTATTCCAGCAATAAGCTGAAATCAAGCACTGAGCCCCTCTGGGGAGACAACTCACCCCTCTTCCACCATAATGGGTTCACAACCTTCTCCTCCTTCCACTATTAGGTGGGCCCCACAACCTCCCCCACCAAGTTATGGGTTAACAGCCCTACATAAAGATCCTTCTATTTTCCAGTAGGCTACACAACAAACGAGCAAATATTCACTTCTACAAAACTGAGATCACACATTGTCTGCAAATCGATAAATTAATAAAGTACTTGTAAAATATTAGCCTATTGGTTGATTTTGTGGAAATCCATAATAGTTTTACACAAGAATGAGATTTTGTCAATACAGTTGAGTCTCGATGATTCGACTCTCGATAATCCGAGTCTCGATAATTCGAGTCTCGATAGTCCGAGGTTCCGTTGAATCCAAACTATTGAATGCAAATTTTTCAAGTACAAACCTTTTGGTAGCGCAGTTGGTTGGAGCGCTTGTCTGTGATAAGATAGGGCTCTAGCTGGCTTTGTTTCCTGTAGCATTGAGTTCGAATCTTATTCAGCCATGAATGTTTCTCATCATTCACCTCATTACCTACGCAAAAGTCTCTAGACTCATGTGGGGATGATCCACAATAAATCCATACCAATCATTCAAACAGAAATGTATTCATTTATAGAGACGTCATTAAAAAACAAATGACATTCTGTTTTAAGGAGAAATTTCACGTGAATATTCTATATTTCTGGAATAGATCAAATAAATTAGCAAACATTGAAAAGCTACAAATCTCCATAACTCATGTAATGCAAATTAGAGTTAATCACTCGAGCAAAGTCAATCAAACAAATTTTCAACCCTTTTTTACACCTCCATCTTAGCAGGAAGCTCTGCAGACTCTCTGACGGCTAAAATTACTATGCATCATCACAAAGTTTTACCGCGCCATTTTATAACGGAATTATTCATTTCAGTCCTCGCTTCAATTAGGCTTCGTTAATTAATTCAAACGAGATGAGTCGTTTTTGCCGCGCTAAGCCTCGGGGCTCATATGTGATTAGCAAGTTTCAGCTACCGTATTTTACCGGGCCGCAAATATGTTTCTAAAGGAAATCAGGATCCAATTTCAATTATTGGTCACGATAAAAGGTGGAAACTGATTTTCGTACGTTCAAACAAGCGAAACTCAGAACAATACTCGATATGTAAGTATCGAACATCGAACGAAACTACGAACGATACTCGATACATAGCCTACGTTAAAAGCGTTCTGAAATCGATACGTATTGAAAGATAAGTTTGAATATTATTGACCTCGGTAACCACATCTCATGCCTGATTTCTACTGAATATACGTAAATATGAGAGAAAGAGATAGGGTGGGAGTCAGAGTCAGATAGCTTTACTTGAGTAAAAGTACAATATTATATGACTACTGACTATAACTTTACAATGATGAATTCAACTAAATTCATGGAAGACAGATAAAAAATATATCCAAGCTCTTCAATGTCTTTTTTCATAACGATCTGCGTTGCTAATATTAACATTTTATTGTAAATTTAACGACTTGCATTCAATTTTAATTGTGAATAAATAATATCTCTACTCACGTTTGGCCAAACGTTTTCGAGTTATGGAGACTTATCTTCAATGGCCCTTTGAAGATGAATCTCTATGTCTCGAAAACATTTGGCCAAGAGTGAGTAGAAATATTATTTATTCACAATTAAAATTGACTGCAAGTCGTTGAATTTACAATAAAACGTTAATATATCCAAGACTATACGTTCTCACTGTTACTATTACACTATTTTGTAAGAAAGAGAGAGAGAGAGCGAGAGAGAAAGAGAGAGAGAGATAAATAGATAAAATTCCTTTATTTAACACTTTACAATACAAAAAGTGCTGTGGACGAAGTTGAGGCATACAAGCCCCCTCTTCCACTTAACCCACAGTATCAAAAGAAAAAAACTTCATCAACAAGTAAAACTAAATAAATGGTACAAAACAAAATATAAAATTGTATGAAACAGTATAAAATTGAAATTTGTATTTGAAAGTGTTATAAATGACACTCATACACACACATACCCACCAAGAAATTCTACAATAATTATAATGATAACTATGACAGGTCAAGTCCACCCTCTCTAATAAGCGCCTTAACAGGACGATATTCTAATGAATAATAAGATGAAATTGTCAAAACCACATTCATTAAAATTATAGAGATACTACATTTGATTGGCAAAGGCAGACAATAAAACATTTTAGAAGCTTTGGAGATAACCAGGTTGGTGAAAAGCGATTCCAATACTAGTTTAAAATATCAAATTTATTTTAACCAATTCAATAAAACGAACTTGGTTTCATCATGATTCTGACCTACATTTCAATAACGACATTTTCGTGTTTTTCTAGATTGACCTTGACTGCATTTCAGTGTGCTTCAATTTTTTTATTTAATTCTATCCTAATTTACGTGTATATTGTTCTTTTTTGTTACTTTCTAAATGTTCGTGGTTTCTAGTTCGTGATTTCTTATTTTTGCTGGTTGCTCCTCCCACCAGAGGGCGTGACCTGTTATGGCCTTCAGCCAATCACAAATCGTCAATGAAGGTCAGCCTATCCCTTAGCCAACAGTATCATTCCGTGTATAGTATACAAGGAATGTATATTAAGCCACTCTGTACTTTAGTTTTAGTTTGTCTGAGATTGATAATGCTTTAACAACTGAAACTAGTAATTCACTACTTTTAATAAACGTGGTTGTGACAACTTCGTCCTATTATTCATTATGTTCTATATTAATTTATGATATTGGTTGATTCGAACTTTATTGTTCTTTCCCTTCCGGAATTGAATTATCCAAGGGCCACCGAAACTATTATCTATATAGTTTTAATAAATGTGGTTGTGACAATTTCGTCTTATTATTCGATATGGATATCTTCCACAATATTACCTTCACCACTACAAAGAAAGGACGATATTCTTCCAGAAGACATAAGATCGAGCTACTGATTTCATCTTTGTGTTCCCAAAGTTCCATCATGCAACTCCTCAAGAATTGACTCGCGAAATGAAGGTGAAATGCAGACTTGAGAGCCGCAGAAAATGCATCCATCTTGTACTGTATATTCATCTGAATTATGTAGTTTCCCTTGAATGATAGAGTCCAGAGAAGCCTTAGAATTTGGATCCGAAGCAGTTTTAGCAGCAATATCGATCCATCTCGATGGGATCTCTTTTTTGCAGAGAGAGAGATAGAGAGAGAGAGAGAGAATAGAATTATATAGAATAGCTGCTTTCATTTATTACCTTGGAGGGCGAAGTTAGAGCGCAGCTTCCACTTAACCCGCCCCTACAAAGAGAGAGAGAATGAGAGAATGTATGAGTGTGAGAGAAAGAGGAAGATTCTGATGACTTTATTTGTGCAAATTTACAATGTACAGGAATGATTATAGTGTTAATTGAGAATTGAGAATAGCAACTATTAAATCCAATAGTTACGGTAACATACAATGATTTTTGAAAATTTGAAGAGGGAGAGAGAGATTGAGAGGGATTGTGTAGGAGAGTGGGAGTAAGAGGGCTTTTGTGTGTGAAAAAGAGATAGTAAAAAAGAGCTCAGTTTCAGTCAGATGCAGACAATTTGTTGACTATTATGGAAAGGAAAAAGGTTGTGGAAATGAAGCAACGCTCCAACGAATGGATGCTGTGGGCTCTCTGTAAACAAACACCGTCATGAAACAAATGCTTCTTTTTCCTTTTTCCGCCAGGAAACAGGGGCGCCCATTTTCCACCAACCCCCCCCCCCCCCCATTTGCCACCCTCCCCCTCAAATGACAACACGCCACAAAAATCAGGTCAAGCTCGTTGAAGGGCATCAGATCAAAATGCTGAGCTACCAAATGATCCAGATAATAATTATCGATAGAATTTTAAAATTATTTGGGTCAACAAACAGTTTCTGAATCGTCAGTTGACCATCAAATCTTGTTGGAGTCAACAGAATAATAAATAAGGTGGAAGTTGATGTTGACATCGATCATAAAATGCGATTGATTGTTGTTCAAGTTTATGACTCGCAATTTTATGGACTAGGATGAGCTTGATGAGAATTGATTCCCATTTAGATAATAGTTCGTCTTGGAGCCGTATTTATGAACGTTACTATCAAGGGACTCTTGACTCTTGAAATACATTTAAAATAGATTAGATTGGAGTTCTTTATTTATGTAAATTTACGAAGTTTCTTAAACTAGTTTAAAATAGTATTAAGGTATTTCAAGTGTCTCTCGTGTCAGGAGACATTGAAGGAATGCCTATAAATACGAGCCTTAGAGACTTCGGAAAAAATTGCGTTATTTCTCAAGTGGAATCTAGAAATTCAGTAGTTAACACCGAAATATTGGACTCGAATTCAGGGCGTAATCAAAATTTATCTTGTAATTCATTTGATTTACCAGGTACTAACTTTTATTTTTAAATTAATTTTATTGCATTACTCTATTAGTTATTTGAATTTCCACTATAACACACGAATCCAGGAGGGGAATAAAGGGGATGTATCCCCCCAAAATTATTATAGATTCTGATATGTCTATGTAGGACCTATGTAAGAATGTAGGACCTGACCAATATTAAACTCGAATTTAGGACATAATCAAAATTAATCTTGTAATCCATTTGACTTACCAGGAGCTTGATTTTCTTCAAAGATTAGTAACTAATCTTTTAAGATTATTATTACTAATCTTAAAGATTAGTAACTAATCCATTTGACTTACCAGGAGCTTGATTTTCTTCAAAGATTAGTAACTAGAACTGTTCTAGTGGATAGCATTATTTATCATTTGAATGCTCATAATGTTACAGCCAGGGGTAAATCCAGGGGATTTGTTCCCTCCCAAAATTCTCACCCAACACTAAGGAAAGAAACACTTTATTTGTATAATTTATGGAGCTAAGGAGCTTTTTCAAGTGATATCTCCTTCAAGAACTTTTCCCTCAGATATTCCACTGAAAAATTTCTAGATTCGCCACCAACTACAGTATAGGTTTGTGTGATCACTCACAATGCATGCACAATGAAAAAAAAAATTGATCATTCTGAAAAGCATATGGTATTGAGCGGGCTGGTATATGGTATTGAGCGAGTGATTCACATTTTATGGGAATTCAAATTCGAATTAAATAACTTTCAAGGTCGTTTCATTTGAGGTTCTAGAGATGAAAATTAGAACCAACATTTTTTTCAACATTGTGTGTGTGTGTGTGTGTGTGTGTGTGTGTGTGTGTGTGTGTGTGTGTGTGTGTGTCAGTCTTGCGGATTTCACAAAACTGGTAATGATTTGGAAGACTAAATTTAGCACAAGGCTCCCTCTAAACTCAATTCAATGCACCTCAAAGCCCGACTTTTTATTTTCTTTTTACATTTTCTTTGTAAATTAATGATTCAAATTCACGTAAGGATACTAATACTATTTTTAAATGTAAGTTATTTAGATGCTAGAAGCAACTGATACATGATACGACACTTTGATGCAAAAAAGTTTTAACTGACAAGCCAAAGCAACGCATTTGTTCCGTATCAATATGCAGCTCCTAATTCCTTTTTTGGGATTGTATTGGCATTGGCGGTTGAAATTCATATATCACATGCTTAAATAAAAAAATCTACCTTAAATCCCGTTGCAAAGCACGGGTATACCACTAGTAATAAATAATATAAAGCGTTGAAACTCCGATATTCTTTTATAAACACCCGTTATCTAGAATGTTCATCAGTTCTACATTTAAAACTTTTCCCTGTTGGCCTCAGTAACAAGCATTACAATCCCCGCATTTCTCCAATGCACCTTTCGACTGATGCTGTCCTAAGTTCTACCGCCTTATTAATTAGGCGTGTGCGCAAAGTGCCTGCTTGCCTGCCCTTCAGCGCCGCACTTGTCACTGGCGCTTTCCCTTTTCGGTCCGCAAGAAGGAGTGTAGAGCAAGGCGCTGTCATGCAATATTTCAGTTGACAAGCAACAGGCAGCGTCTGCATGAACAGCGTTCGCCATCACAGCGTATTATTGCGTTAGCAATGTCGCCAGAATCGAATTAGACGCCTTTTATATATACCTATATACATTACATCTATATGTGTTCATCGTATATAAGTTGTATCCATATAAAGACATCGAATATATATATGTATATAAGTCGTTGCAGAGTCTGAACTTTACGGACGCGTATTATATTATGTGTCGTAAACTGAACTTTGTTTCTGCCAATGCCAGCTAGATCGTACAGGGAAGTAGTTGGTCGTATGTGTCTGCTAATGTTTCGCTAGACTGGAAATTGTTAGGTTAGGTCCCGTGCCTTGTGTCTGGAGGTTAGAATAATTGGATATGAATTTCAAAACACGTTTCGCATTTGGTAGGGAGGCATTATTTGTAGACAAGAACTGCTAGATTGTACAACTATATTGTGGAACTATATATCACAGTGTCAATGACCTAACTAGATATTTATTGAGCCTTGATTTATTGAGATAGCTTTTATGAGCACACCCTCTAACAATTTATTTTTGTCCACTATGCTGAATGTCAGATACCATACATTAATATCAATTCAATTCTTTAATGGCCTTAAAAGATATACTTAACATAGCATGATATATTACCTTAAAATTAGTTAAAAAACAAAATTCACATTAAAAAATGAGCAGAGATGCATATGTGAACACTATTCCTTGTCTTCTAATTACTTTGATACAGACCATATTTGTAGTATTTAGGGAAGTGATAGCGGCGAGCCATTGCAGATATCTGATTAGTCAGAAAAGATAAGCTACAAACTCCAGGGCGTTCTTTGTAAGGGTGACCGATTGAATTGACCAGATAAAAAGTTGTTCTCTGCTGTAGAATAACTTCCCATTGGTTCAGAACCCACCTAAAACACTGAAGGTCCAACTTATCAATCACCATCATTCAACTCATTGCCCAAGCACAGGACAAACCTATGAGGGTTACCTCCTCAAAAAAAAATCTTTTTTAATTAACTCTATTGAATAACTTTATAAAATAAGCTCAAACTTATTATGTTTCTTGAATGAAAAGTTTTTCTTTGAGAAGCTGTTATAAATTATGAATTTTGTTGACTATAAACTACAGTACATTCTTGTAATTAAATCATTCCAATTCGTCGATATTACACTGCTTTAATGCAATACTGATGTATTCACAATTATAAGGAAGATTTGGAGAGTTTTGTTTTGTATTTATATTTTATTATTCTATATCAAACAATTTATTAATTTATCAAGATAGAAATACATAAATGCAAATATAATGAAAAAATTTAAAATTCATTACAAATATTTAATGCAAATAATTTGCTCCATTTCATTCTCTTTTAATAGCTCCATAGCTCTATCTCTCCAATTCAAATTTATCATTAAACTAGGATTTGAATTAGTATGCAAATATTATTTTTCATTTCATTCTCTTATGGTCAGTTGCATGAAAGTCAATTAATAAGGAGTTTAATTTCAATTAACTAACCGTTGTAAGTGTAACAGGTTTATTTCTGTTGCACAAAGATCCATTAATTAATTTTCATTAACCAAATGGACACAATCTGGCTACACTGTAATTTGATCAACAGCTGATTCTGAAGTTGAGAAAAAATATTAATTAGAATCATTTTGAATTATTTGAATCATTATTCAACTATCTCAATATTATTATATTCTTAATAGATTTTATTCATTTTGAAAGGTTTTTAACACTTACTACCTAATTTGAAGTTCTGTGTTCTGGCACAATGAACATAACCTATAAAATGTAACTTGATGGGCATTAGTGAAATTCAATCATTGGTTAAAATTTGGTAGTCTCATTTTTGAATACCTTTTATGCCAGTTAACCTAATCGGCCTGATCGCTTGTGATTGTCCTTTGTGCAACTAAATTTTGTCCATTAAGTTTGATTTCCATCGAATGACATCATTCTACAGGGATTCAATTCAATTGGCAATCGTGCAACCAGCTGTTAATATAGAGCTATTGCTCTATACCTCCAATTAAAAATATTGTCATCTTACTAGGATTCTAATCCGTGCATTAGCTTTATATCTACATTTTCCATCACTTATAGAGCATGCTTAGTCCCATATTGGATCTAGCTAATCTAGTACCACACATGGACTTAATAAAAAGCTCTAGTTGCCTTGTGGAAAAGTACCCAACTAAGTTCAGTGTGAGGAACTAAGTACAAGAGGAGTGGGCTGCAAAGTTGGGAGCTTAATTGATGAGATTGTTCCCAGCAGTAGAGAAAAAAGGATGCAACTGCAAAGGATAGAGCTGATTTGGAATGAATTTTTAAACTTTTAATGGTCTCTCAGCTTGGCCATTTTAAAAAGTACACTGTGATCTAGTAAGTAGAGAGATGCTCTCATTTTGACACACAGCTACGAATTGAAGCTGACATTGAACTTGCTTTTACTGAATTAATTGAAACAAAACAGAAGTTGTCAAATCTCACTAAACTAACTATTTTAGTCACAGGACCATGGCTTCGTGATTTACTAACACATCTTCGGCTGTACTGAAGAAGCAGGAGGCCTCTTAAAATCTCTTAACAAGATGGTATCCAAAAGCTACTTGATAGATGGGAAAGAAAATAATAGTCTCATGGGTAAATCTAACTTGAGGTTATTTACAATAGTTAATAATAATCAAAAGATTTAGAGAATAATACCATAACATATTGAAACCTTGTAGTAGAGCAAAGTATCTATCTTCAAAATTCTATAAAATTATTCAGTTGAATAACCCCCAAATCACAAGAGTAATATACTTCACATATGCGCAGTCAGTGCTTCAATATGGGATAAGAGTTTGGGGAGGAGCTTGTAAAACTCACATAAATAAAATTTACCACATCCAGAAACTCATAATTAAAATAGGATTGTGTGAATCAAGACTTTATCATACAAGAGCATTATTCCAAGACACTAATATCCTTACAATCGGGCAATTATTTATAAAAAATTGATTATATTTACATAAGCAAGAATGAAAACCTTTTCACTTTGTCATAACCCATACAATACATGCTAAATTACTTTAACTTCAAATCAGACTCAGACAAACTTGATGGTGAGCATGAGACACATTCAGCTACATTTGCAACCATTTAGTAACATTATTCCTCAATCTATCTTACTTGACAGACCCTTAAGACTGAAGCAAAATATTTTTCTCTGGCTAAGAACAACAACAAATATTAACTGGTGATGCTTGAAATAGGTTGGTGTCAATTACTCTCAATGGTACGGACTTTTGAAATTTCTGTGTGTGCTCTGGCTAGATTAGTCATTTATTATTATTATTGCAATTCTTTTTAAAATATAATTATTTTATTTTTTGTAATAATAAGTTCTCATTATCTTTATCTCTTTTGTTACTATAAGTATAATCTTTTTTATAAGGTAATTTTTATATAATTTATAAAATTATGGTAACTCATACTCACAAATGGACTCACATCTTGTAAGTATGATTTCAAGTGTTAAAAATGAATATTCTCCATATGTATAAAGATGAAATCAATAATTGAATTGAAAATTGAATTATATTCAAAATCAGTTTTAAATTTATTTTACAACTACTCTAACCAGCTATCATAAATCTATGACAACAACATTAGTAGGGTTTGCTTACCCAGCTAACCTTGACAATGAAAACTTATTGGAAAGCCATCCTCAACCTCAACCCATTAAGAAGATGATAATTAGACCTACTAAACCTACTTAAAACTTACAGAAAGCTATCCTCAAACCATTGAGAAAATAATATTCGAACTTATTAAAACAACCTTTTTTTGTGTAAGGCAATAAATGGCAAATATGACTTGAAGATTATAACCTAATATTCAAACCTACTATAACTACTTAATACTCAGTAACCTAATTTGTATCTGGATATTTTACAAGTGGTTTTGAACTACTACTGATATTATAATTATTAACAATCGGTTTGGTCATAGAGGCTTGTAACAGAAGTGTCCTTTTCAAATTGAATTTCAATAGCCTCTAACACATCCAGCAGTTTGCTTTTTTGGCAGAAATGAATGAGTTCCACATTATTAGCAGGATTGAAATAATTGTGGCCGGTGTTCAAAAGATGTTCTGAAAAATTTGAATTTTTGTAGCCCATTCTCCAAGCTGCTGATTCAGAATATTAGGTTTCAATATGCTAAGGTATTATTCTCTATATTTTTTTATTTTTATTTAATAATTGTAAATAATATCAAGTTAGATTTACCCACGAAACTATTATTCGCTTTTCCAACTATCAAGTAGTTTTTGGATATCAACTTGTTATTAAAAGACCTCCTGCTTATTTTGTACAGCCTAACATGTGTTAGTAAAACACGAAGCCATAGTCCTGTGACTAAAATTGTTAGTTTAGTGAAATTTGAAAAATTATGTTTTGTTCCAATTAATTATGGAGAGATTTCACAATATCATCACCAGTTCTACTGTTTTTTACTGCTCTGATATCTGATACTGATAGACTGACACCAAATACACATTTTTTCAAGGTGAGGTGTTTTTAAAATAGCTACAGTTCCCGAGAATCAGCTATAGGTCACAGTAGAGATGTCGCAGCTAGAAGATAAATTTATTAGAGAAGATTTATCATCAATTGGAATGGAATATGAATTTATTGGCACAATTAATCTTGAATTGAATCACATTTATTTTGAATTTAATGACATAAAATTGAGAGGATGGTTTATTTTTAGGATAAATTGAAAAATTTAATATCTTAAATAAGTTTAACGAATATGGCTTAACAGTTTAGGCCCGTTTGCACAATAAGCGTTTAAACTGAGTTTAATCTAATTTTAGTTTAAATTGAACTAAGTTTATCACCATACTTATCGTTTATACTAAACTCAGTTTAAAAGAGTCAATAAGCATACAAAATCACAGTTTGAAAACTCTTTAAAATGACCAGTTTAAACTCTCATTCTGCATACGGGTTTTTTATATGAAAATTCATAAAAAATATTATTTAAAATGATGAAGTCCTGAAAATGAGTTTTCGAGGATGCTGTTTATTTTTTTTTCTTTCGAAGGATGAATCCCACATAGGTCTGACACCTGTGCGTGGGTAATGAGTTGGATGATAGTGATTGATGAGCGGGACCTACAGTTTTAGGTGGGCTCCGGACGATTAGAAATAATCTTCTTTTGAATGGGTCTCGCTCATGTCATACCCATATCGATTAGTAAATCTTCCATTATCTTGTGACATTACTACTTCTATAAAAAATGACAAAATTGGAACAAATGATATTGATAAATTTGTAGTCCCCATTAATGAATTGTGAGAATAAAATGTTTATTGATTTTTATCGAATGATTTAAAGATTATTCGACCTAAAATGTAAAATTGTATGGTGATTTATGAAGAAAGCTTTTGAATGATGGCCCAACCCGATAATAACTGTTTTGGGAACGCAATATTTCATTTATTCAGAAACTTTCATGAAAATCTCAATATTCATCGAAAGTGTTAGAAAGAAACAAAGTATCGATCGATGTTTTTGAGGAAATACACGTGAATTATTACTCTCCGGAGCGTGGAAAAAGTAGAGCATGTTGGTGAGGCAGAAAAGAACCTTGAAACTTTCTTACAAACAGAACTGAAGGGACCGTGATTTTATTTCTTTATTTACTCATTTCTTTTCTCATAAACCTCGATACTTTGCTTCATTCTTATTCACTCGCTCATTCTCTCTCTCACACACTTTCACTCTCTTTTTCTCACTCACTCACACTCTCTCTCACTGACTGTCTCTCACTCCCACTCACTCATTCCCACTCTCTCACTCTCTCTACGCACCCTTTCCTTCACAATAACTTTCTCTCTTCTTCGGGCTACACTAGATCCACTCTCTCTGTCTTATTAGGAAGAGAAAGTTGTTTGCCTGTAGGAAATATCTTACTTCCCATCGGCTGGATTTTCTAATACGTACACTGCTTTTTCCAAGATTCCTCAAACCTATTTATTACTGTATCTAGCTTAGAATTGGAAAAACAACCTATACATCAAAATAATATTCATTATACAGTTTTTATTTTGTGGTTTAAGCAATTTCTGATTGTGTTCCTAAAGCACTTTTTGAACTGGAATAAAAATACGAAATAGGTACCTAATGAATTGGAATTATTGTTCAAGGTAATTGCAGTTCACCTTGACCTGATCGAAACTGTAAACAATCATAAATAAATGTAGTAATAATAATAATGAGAGTATATACACTGTAGAACCTACAGATTCAGAGAGGACATCACAAAATAACCAATTACAGAAGAGCAAGAGAGCACTAGGGATGATACAGAACATGTATAATGAGAATATAATGTCGAGGAACACCAAAATACGCCATTACAACAGTGTAAACCCGCCATCTTGTATGCAAGTGAGACATAAACACTGAACAAGAAATATGAACTGAAAGACATTAGAAAAGAAGAAAGGATAATAATTAGGAAAATTATTGGGCTAGACAGATAGAGGATGGCTATAGACTCCAATCAAATAAAGCAGTTGAAAAATATTTGAGCATAGAAGCTGACATCAGGAAAAGATGTATGAAATTCTCTTGACATCTAAAGCGACTACCATACCAGGAAATAGACTGACAAGGAGAATTCTTGGAGTCTTCTTAACGACAGGAAAAATATGTCAATCCCATCAGTGTACAAGATGTCGGCTATAACCAAACCTAACCTAACCTAGCCTAATAAATTAAAACTAGAATACATATGTTGCCAACGTCCGCCATCTTTTGTAGATCAATGGGAATGACATCTTTTTCCTGTATTCAAGTAAACTCGAAAAACTTGATTACCCTGCTTCACTCAAACAACGGACGCTGTGGCTATGTGAATCAGTGGTAGCCGGCCAGGGGAAGGTCATGAAGGAGTTTTCACCAGTGAATTTATTAATTTTTTACTAATTATTTTATTGCAATAACTCGTTTAAATTGAACATTTTGCCACTTAATTTATTCCAAAATGAGTGAAAATTACACAAAAATAAATAGAAATTATGAGAATTTCATTATTTTTATAATCAGAACTGCAATGGAGCGTTCTACAATTAATCTGGCTATTATTAATCTGGCTGAGGTCTGTCAATCGGCAAGTGAAGGGATTTCTTACAGAATGAAAAGTCCTTCACTTCATTAGGAAGCGGTTGCATGTGTGCTGACTGGTTGTCATGGCAACCCAATGTTGCTGTTGTACTGGGGTGAAGGAATAGAAAATTCCCTTCACTTACACTCGTCACAAACTCTTGCTAGCGGGCTGTGACAGTGGTACCAGCATAACCTGGATTATTACAAATCGTCTTGCATATTATTATTTGTTGTATAAGTTCAATTCTCATATTAGAGTATCAAATAAGCTGTTGAAAAACATTCATTGCGTCTCTAAAGGTTTAAAGTAATAAGGCATTATGCTTTATTTTGATACTAATTAACCTTTTTGGCCGCAGTTCCGCTTGTAGTCGATAGTCAATAGTCGATGAGTTAGATTGCAATAGTCGATGAGTTAGATTGAGCTTTGGGTTGGTACAGATCCACCAACTATTGACTATCGATTCTCTCAGTCGATTATTTCGCTGGACTACACACGAAACTGTGATACTCTGTAGTGTGAGTTTGAAAAATGAATTCGAAATTTTTTATAGGGACGAATCATTGTTTGATTTACCTATTGATAATGTTTTGATTCACTCAAGGAAAATGGACGTTCATGAAGATGTTTTCAAAGAAGTATATAAGTTATTCAGTTTAGTTTTATCCCTACCATCGACAAGCGTTTCTGTTGAACAAAGTTTTTCTTGTTTAAAAATACTCAAATCATATTCAAGGAACACTATTTCAAAACCGAGACTCTCTTCATTAGCTACAGTTTCAATTGAAAAATAATTGGTTCAAGAACTGGAAAAAACCAATCATCCATATGACATCATTGTAGATCGCTTTGCAGCCCATAAGAATCGTAGAATTGAATAAATTTTAATCTATAAGAAATAGCTTCAGGAAGGAGTATTTGGTGAGTGCAATAAACATATATAAAACTCTTTATTTTATAAAACTTTATAAAATTTTCTGCCAAAGATGACAGTTATTTGCAGTCCTATGTTTGTCTTAAGAAAGTTAATAGCTTTGCGATAGCTGAGAGCAGTGCTAGGTATCTGTTTAGTCACAATTAAATTCTCTACAAGTTCTGTATCCAAATTTCATGCATTTATTATTCATTTAACAAAGTTATTGTTCTTCAAAGCTGAAAAAACGCGTTTTTAGGCACAGAATTTTCTTTTTTACATAATAATATCATATAAAAACTACTGAAGATGGAGTTCTGGGACCTATTCTATTCGTTTTTTTCAGATCAAAAGCCATAAGAGATTATTATATTTGGGCCTTTTGGTCCTTAATTTACCTTCCTGAAATTTTAATATGACTTTCTTTTACTGAGTTCTGGGCGAAATATTTCACTCTGTATAACTCGCTAATGAAGCGTTTCCGGACATAATATGTTTATTATACATTTTTTTTCTTATTTTTAGTTCTAGAATCAGTTGCCAAAGTTTGAACCTTTCCTCCTGAAACACTCTGTATAATACTTTATGACAGATATTTGACATCCTATGTTTGTCTTAAGCAAATTATCAGCTTTGTGATAGCCACGAGCTGTGCTGTTTATCTTTTTAATCAGATAAGATAAGTCACGAGTAGGCTTGCGCCCTAATTTATTTGGTTTGTCCTTCACCATAATTTTGGAGTGCGAGCCGCCACTGATGTGAATTCAAAGAAGATCTCAAGAAAGAAGGTATCATAGAAACCGACATCAGCAGTACAGAAACACTTTAGGAACTGTAAGTGCACGAGTGGGTGATAACGTCAGAGCCAACCAAACCAAAGCAGTACAGACCAAAATGGTCAGAAAGAAAGCGGAAATTTTTATAACAAATACCTGAAGTCTGGGCAAACAGAAAGGAAAATTATTTGAATTATCCTGCTTAAGAGGTCTGCCATATGGGAGAGTTCTCCAATAATGATGATGATGATGATTTTTTTTCAAGCTTTATTGAATGTAAATAACATGACAATAATGATAATAATAACATGATAATAATAATGATAATAATAATAGTAATAATAATAATAATAATAATTATTATTATTATTATTATTATTATTGGTCTCGGACCCGGTGTGATTGTTCACCACTGGGACATGTGGAGCAGAGGTCATAGTGGTAGGATCACCTGTCATCCTCTCTTGAGAATCGGAGCTCAGGGAAAGGGTTTAAATAATTTTAATAATAGAGTAGGATTCTGATCAAAACAGAATTTGTTACTTAGAAAACTAGGTACTACTGGAGCTATAGTTCTGCAGGCAATATCAATTTAATACCGAATGCGGTTGTAATCATTGTGTGTCAAATAATAATAATGGTACAAGCGAGATGTGTCACATGCAGCTGTTAGTAGTAATCTAGAAGCTTCCTGCTGGACAAGCGACAACGTTATATATATACGAGTATATATATATATATGGCCACAAGCACCCTACACGGCATGAGCTGTCTAATTAGTGCCTGAAAATGATGATAACACACACGCACGCCGACTGCCGCGCACCTACACACACATCTTCTGCAGTTGCTATTGCAATATATTGTGGGTCTAGCTCTGCTGACAGATGAACCTCACGACACCGCACTCACCAAGCGACCAATCATTTCATTCATTAATGTGGAAGCGGAAACATTTAATAGATTGTTGGTAGATCGCAGAAATGATCTACTATCAACTATTGATAAATCAAGCCAAAAGAAGGTTAAAAAAAAACTCCAAGTTACAGTATTTCATAAACGAAAAATTATGATAAAAATAAATATTATGTCGTGATTAGTATGACCTAGCTGGCCCTGGTTAATGAATAAGGAATAATAAAATTATTAGAATACTAATGAAAAATGTATTACTAAAAAATAAATAACAGGAAACATTTTAAGTAACATACACTTCAATTTTTCTCAATGATTTAATTTTAAAAATTAAAAAAAGAAAATTTATCTTTAAATATATTCAATAAAGTAAATTCGTATGATAAAAATAAATATTATGTCGTGATTAGTATGACCTAGCTGGCCCTGGTTAATGAATAAGGAATAATAAAATTATTAGAATACTAATGAAAAATGTATTACTAAAAAATAAATAACAGGAAACATTTTAAGTAACATACACTTCAATTTTTCTCAATGATTTAATTTTAAAAATTAAAAAAAGAAAATTTATCTTTAAATATATTCAATAAAGTAAATTCGTATGGCTTTTCGTGGTGGGGAGACCCTTACGGGTAGTTCCACCTCGCCGTTTTTTTAACGACTGCTTTTTTTATATGCAATATATTCAATAATAGAGATATGCAAGAAAATGAAAGTAAAATTAATGGTGACGAGAGATTTGTAATGAAATATAAATAAATAAATACTTTATTGCCAATATAATAAATATTTACAGAAATAATAAATAATATAAATTATACATTGGCGTGGCTAGAATAAGAAAAACCTTGTGCTCTAGCCACGAGTTCTATAATGAAATATAGGCTACTTGCATATTAGGTGAGATACATCAGGCACATGATAAAGCAAAATATAAAATACAAATGATCATAGCTCAAATTATAATACAAAACATATGTAATTACAAAAAATTAAAATACAGACCAAATTAATGAGACCTTTATAACTTGAGTATAAATAAATAACTTGAGTTATAAAACAAAACATACGAAATTACAAAAATTTAAAATACAGACCAAATGTAACATTTAAATACAGTAAACATTTTGAAACAGAAGTAGAATAAATATAAATATTGTCAATGTCAAAATTTCACTTTTTTCTTCTGTTAACTTAATATATATTTTCCTTATTCTGTTATTCATGTTTTAACATCTACCGCTCATCAAATATTTATTTTGAAATGAGTTTAACTTTGGTACAAGTTGGAGCTACAACAAGAATCCCAGAATGTGAAAGTATTTTTGGTCCACCAATGACTATCTAAAGGATTATTACATCAAGCTTGTTCCATCATTTGTTAAAAGTCATAGGCTACTACAACATTTCGTTCCCAGCAACTATCTAAAAGGAAAAATTTGAACATTCTGTATTGTGAGACATGAGCTGAACAAATTTGTAGAAATCAGTTAGATAAGCGCTCTAGATTCTAGACAATTCTAGATTTGTATAGTCTGTAGTTATTTTGAAGTAGGAATTATGAAAGAAGACCACTCATTCAAAAACAAATTCTTACGGCCCTATCATTCATTCTTTATCCCGTTTACAGACTCTTTAATTTAAATAATTTTTCCTTTGAGGTTAATTATTTATTTTCTTGCTTGCAGGTGACAGTGGACATACCCTATGCTTCGCCACCTCAGGGCATGAAGTACTTCACTATAATCGGACCTCACATAGACTGTATGGATGAACAGTATTTGGTAAGTATTCCACATATCAATTCTCACTGGAAGTTTTTGTACATTACATCTTGGAGACTCCAGTTAAGGAGTATAATACAAGTCAGAATGAATGAATAATCAGGTTTCAGCTTTTCCTAAACCAATCAAATTGTTAGTCATCTAAAGTTTGCGTTGTCAAATTACACTAAAACTAGAATCAGCCCTGGAATTGGCCATTTTGTTTCACAAGATGATGTAGTTATACATGAAACAAGGAGAATTCTGTATGGTAAGAATACTTTATACTAAATATACTGGATACTATACATAAATACGATACGATTTCTATATGGCATGAGATTGAAGACAACCAAATTTGACATTTGTATCATACAAGTAACAGGAATTGAGGCCTCTAACTGCAAAACTTACATTCTCCACTTTTTCAAATTTTTGGGAAAGTAAAAAAACATTTAAATAAATAAATATTCACATTTTGTGCCTTTCTTATACTTTTTTTATGTAGAATTGACAATATTGTTGTGTTTATACCAAGGGCGGATCCAGCAGGGGGGCGCGGGGGGCGCGCGCCCCCCCCTTGAGGTAGTGTGAAAATATATTTTATGGTTAATGCTAGTGAAAAATGATACACCTTTACATAATTTATACATCTATTAAGTAATCCAACTGATTCGAAATCGTTATTTTTCTTTAACATCCTTTTATAATAATCTAATTTGTATTGGTGATATGGTAGATATCCAAAATTAATAAGACTATTGTAAAATAATATTGCCATTAGCCATATTTATTTAAAAAAATAGACATGATTGTTTCGGCTATTTCTTCATTTGGTGACCCCTCACCAGGGCTGGATTAAATATGCCCGGACTAGGGGTATATCATGCGAGGGGGGGGGGGGCGCAAACTTTATCTGCAATTTTTCATGGTTTATAAGAAGAAAATTTAAGTTTTGAATTTCAACATCACTTTAATTTGGATGATTCACTATGCATAGTTGTAGGTTGTATGATGTAGTGTCTATGTATAACTAACTGTAAGTGTATAATGAGTACTAATGGTTTAATTATTTTTGCAATGTTAAACACGTTTTAAAAATCGATTAATTTTTATGTATTCATTGTTCATGTAACATCACAGTGGCGTAGCTATAAGGGAATCAGGTGGATAGATCCTTTCCAGACAAAATAAATTTTCAAATTTCAAGAAGCCTTTAGAGACAACATTTGGCAAAAGATGTATGTAATCGATAAAAGTGTGGCATTAGATGGATTATTTTTTTTAACAAGAAACCGACTTCAATAAAATGATACTTAAGAAATTAAAAAAATTAATAATAGCCTATAGAGCAACCCCAAACTCTCCTTTTAAAAGAATTTTCAAGTATAGTACCAGAATCAGAAAAGGTGAGGGATCAAAAAGAGCAGAGTATGATTACCTGCATTTAATTGTTTTACTAAAACAATGAGGGCCCGGATCACACTTTGACAATAACGCAAGAGCTTGATGAAATTTGCTTTAACACATAACTTGGGTTGAATTTTCAAAATAGATGAATTCATATCTAGAATCGCTCAAAATGTGGTTTCAGGGGAATTGTTTCATTTTTAAAAAAGTTACAGGGGTATCCCAAAACGCGTTGCAAGGGAAATTTTTAATTACGATGCCCTATTTGTACGGTAGCCAAACTCAGGAAAGATAAATGATCAACATAAGGGAATGGGAATAGTTTCAAGTAAGCTGGCTCTAATTATCTTACTAAAACAATAAAGGTCCGGATCACCCATTGACAATGATACGAGAGCTAGATGAAATTTACTTTAACGTGGCCTCCTTGTGTTTTGTGTTTATTATTTTAAAATATACTTAATTTTATGCTTGACTGCTATTAATTCCAAATACATAAATAATGTATACATAAATAATAATATTAAAATGTATTAATAAATAGTAATACATAATAAAAAGACACCGATGTTAATTACGATTCCTGCATTAAACGTACTTACATTTTTGTGAGTAGTAGCGCACGCGTTTCAAGACCCGAGTACCATCTTCAGCAAACAGAGAATACATAGGCCTAATCCGTTTCGCTCTGTATACTCTATGTAGTGTACTCTTTACAGCAGTCTCTATTCTCTATTCACTGAGAATAGGAATCAGGTCCTTCAACGCGTCTGATACTACATACTTACAAATGTTAAGTGCTGGTGTAAAATGCAAGTTCGTTATCGTCATTGACATCAATAGTACCAAAAGTTCATATAAGGATGAAAGCCACTGAGGAAATTAAAAATATGTATATTATATTCCTTCTTACTGGCTCTACCCCCTTGAATAGAACAATTATTACTGTTTCTTACTTTCAATAAGATTTCAGGTCTGAACACGTGTTAGATCATGATAATTTTCAATTAATTTTGCTATAATACAATAATCATTTTTGTACATAACTAACAGCAATTTTTTCAGTTTAAGTGCTTCAAAAAAGTAATCTCTAGTGTCTAGGCATTCTCTAAATGTTTTCCTAGAGAGATCCCCTAGACAACCTTCCCGTGGGGGGTTATCCATTCCCCCCTTAAAAAGATATTTCTAGCATTTAAAATTTTAAAAAATTTCCGGGCGAGTCCCCCGGACCGTCTTTTTGTGCAAGGTATTCCATACCCCCCCCCCCCTACAAAAAGTTTAGAGTGCGCCCCCCCCCCCCTTACAAAAATCCTGGATCCGCCCCTGTAGGAAACACAAGCTGAACCTCTTCAATCTGGGGTGGTGCACAGTGATGCAACCAGTAACCTATCATGGTTGTCAAAATTGAATTCTTGTTCTGCCCCCCACACCCATCACTAATGAGACGAACAATTTTATATGATTCTAAATTTGTGTTGTTTAAGAAATCAAACAGACAAGATGAAATTACGTTTGATCCTTTATTGTATTCATTTTCTGTCCAAATGTAAGAAGTTATATTGGATCTAGTCAACTTAGATTTTGAGTAACCTTTTACAACACAAAAATTGTTCAAATAAAGCTGGCGACTATAATAAGTTGATTGATCAGGCAGCTTGGGGAGTGGCTGATTTTTTTGACAATCGAATGAAAGAATCAAAATATCATTCTTGTTTTCTTTGAGAAGGTCGTAGAAGGCTGAAGATTTCAATTTGTGCACACGTTTTTCAGTCATCAATCCTGCTTTGACAATTTCATCTTTGCAAGACTTAATCTTTTCTGAAAGCTCCAAACATTTTGAGCATACATCCACTCTTGGACTCCCAAACCTTAGGTTATAGAACCTGTTAAAAATATACCGAAAATATGGCTCTTTAACTCTGAGGCCTTCTTCAATAGTTTCTGATTCAATATACATTCGCCATAGTTTTTTAATATTAAGCTCTGATGGTAAATACTTTTGACCAGTTGCATAAGTACAATAGTGTGTTTCACTGCACTGAAGTCTGTTTATTAACTCCATAACGCTGTCTTTCTTTGCATGAAACTTGTTTCCAGTTGTATCACCCCCTCGACGCTCCTTGGGCAGACCCCCTTTGTCATAAAACCGTTTACCAATGTTGTTTACTCTAAACCTTGAAATATTACCCAAAGCTTTCGAAAATGTTTTTAAACAAACTGAAACCATGTCTTTTTGGATGTTTGGGATGAAATACTTAGCTCGAGCACTTTGTACTTTGTTCCTATTGTTTTTGGGTCGTCTTCTCCTTATGGATACCATAGTAGTGTGTTTTAAAATGAAGTTGTCTTGGTACACTTTATCTTTCTCCTTATAAAACTGTGAATGGAATCTTCTTATGTCCTGGGAAGTCAACGTCTTGCACAGAAGAGCCCCTTTTGAATGATTGCAGGTGGGAAATGATGGGAAGCCCTTTGCGGCATATCTGAAATGAAAAATAAAAAAATAGTTCTCTGATCTTTGAATGTCCAGAGATCTATTTTCTTGTTTAAAAGATTCCAGTCTTGCTTGAGAACTAATGTATCAGATACTTGTAACTTCTTTATAATAACTATTACATTCTAAATTTATGCAAACACTAGGCCTATATCTACACTGAAAATGAGAGAGATGTGTTTGTTTGAAAACTTTTGGAATAGTTTGCACAGTTATTGAGGAACAATAATTATAAGTCTAAGTGGTCTACAAAATTTTAACTAAACCAAGCCTGGGCTTGTAAATATGATGTTATGCTGCGTACCTGTTCTTTTTTGCCACTGCTCTCCTCCACTTATCAGGCGTTGGGACGATTTTCCTGGGTTTTTCATTATTTGAACGATTTATTGGTCTCACATTTGTTTCCATGATATCAAAAATATTATATAAAAAACTAAAAAACACAAGTTTTTCCACACCGATATCACCACTTCAGCTCAACAACTGTAATCGTAAACAGTCCTACAGTCATGTGACTGAATCAAAGCCTCCTATTGGCTGGCGAGAAGAATGTTAGTTTTGCAGTTGAGCATTGTGGAGAATATAACTTTTGAAAATTAACTCATTTTTCACAACCATTTTTAAACTGGATAAAGCTACTTTTGCTTTGTATCCATAGCAACAAACCATAGATTTCAACATGGAGATTCAGAATCAACCAAAACATAGTTTTCTCAAAAAATGGGAGAATGTGAGTTTTGCAGTTAGAGGCCTCAATTGTGCATTATGTTTTTATTGAAACATCAACAAACACCAATATATATTACTCTAACATAGGAAAGTGATAGCCGAGTGCCGTAGCAGGTATCTGTTCAATCAGAGATAAGCTACGAAACTCCTGGGCGCTCTTTGTAAGGGTGACCGATTGGATTAGCCAGCAAAAAAGACTCTCTACTGTAAAATCACTTCCCGGTGGTTCGGAGCCCACCTAAAACTGTAGGTCCAACTCATCAATCACAATCATCCAATTCATTACCCACGCACAGGTCTCAGACCTATGTAAGCTTCATCCTCCAAAAAATACTATCAATAATATTGAAATTTATTTAATCAGATATGATAGCTGGATCAAAGAAATAAATTCTTTACATGTATAAGATTGTTGCTGGACAGCAAACTTATATCAGTATACTAAATCCACTTAATTAGGTAAGTTAACTGTATCAAAAAACTGATGCTTTACATTTTCAGATTGTTTTCAGAAATCAAACTTATATCAATATAGGTAGCTAGTCCACACAATTAGGTAAGTGACCTGCATCAAAGAAAATAATTACTTTACGTATATCAGATTGCTTTAGAAAGGAAACTTATATCAATACAGCTACTCCACTAGTATATATCTATCATTATAAGAATATTTTATTTATTACTTTCTGTACACCAGAGGCCTCTGTGTGTTATTTATTTATTTTATTTTTTTTGAGGATGGAGCCCACATAGGTCTGAAACCTGTACGTGGGTAATGACAGTGGCGTAAATAATACCCCCGCAGCCCCACCGTGGGGGAGGGGCGCAGGCATCTGGGGGGCGCAATAAAACCATAGAATACTGTAAGCCATATTTATTGGTTGGATACAGTAGTAAGTAAAAATCATTAGACTAGGGTTGGGATTTGAATAGAACAGTAATGTATAAAGGCAAGCAACTTCCTTCCTTCACCCAACTACTACGATCTGATAAACAAGACAGAATGCAATTGTGCTAGAATGGACTGGTGATTTTTACTATTTTTTGAAATTTATAAACATTTAAAATTTAACCACATTCAAGACAATGCTGTGAAAATTAAGATCGTTTTCTGTACACCCCCAGCATAATAGAACTATCTATTTCTGGGTGTATCACTTTTCTACTGACTATTATTATATGTCCCTATTCAACTTTATATTATATTCAACTCACCTTCATCATAAAGAGCACTGCTGCTGTCATAAGGGTTGGGAAGTGGTTCAAAATGATTCTCTAATTGGCCAACTATTTTAACTAACAGTGGTGTCATTGTTGATGGTGGTGCCCCACCATCAGTTTTATAGATTTCCACCTGAAATTAAAGTGAAAAATCAAAATATTTGTCCAGCACCATCTAAATTGCAGATATCTATGTGAAACATTGGGCATGTATTGTATTGTAAGTATACACTGATGACAATCTATAAAGAGTAGGGAGCTACTGTAATATATATCTATGATATTGTTTATTTCATATAGGCTATAAAATACATTTAATACTATTCAATTAATTGGTTCAATGGACAAATGAAACATTTCTATCATTTTGGAATTTCAATTCTATAAAAAAATTTCAGTTCATTCCTTAACAGAAGGGTAAAAATAGTTATTTTTTTACATTAAAAATATCCTTTCTATTAGAAATGCTCATTTTTCAGTTAGTCCCTATAGAAAAAGGAAAAGACATACATAGACCATAATTATTCTTGAATTTAAAAAATATATGGGCATAACAATATTCTTTAAACAAACCATTCTCACCCAAGATTACAAAATAATGAATAATAAAAGTAAACTACTTACCCTTTCTTCAGTTTTTTCTTTTCTGGTCTTCATCTTCAACCTATCATACAATCCCTTCAAAGTCTTCACCTCCCTTATTCCTGTTAATTGAACCAAATTATATTCTTCTCTAATTGCATCCCATGCCACACTTTTGTCTTTTGAAGAAACTTTATCAGTTTTTTTTTAAATTTTCAATAATAGATCTGTATTTAAGACAGATCTCTATTAATTGTTCTCTTTCTATATCTGCAAAATTCTTACTGCAGTCACGTTTCTCTGACATTTTATGACTAAATTCTAAAAACTAAAACTGGACAAAAACTTGAGAGATTTTGACTTTGCTACTCGCCAACTCTAAATGGTGTTTACTGTGAGCCATGTTAGTTGTATGCTGACAGAAAGGATCGACGCTTCAAGGATGCATGGACTACGGGTAACGTTAATGACTGGAAGGGAATAAGTAAAAAAATAAAAGAACACGAAACATCACATGTACATTTGAATGCGTGTATGACCTATAGTTTATATTGAAAAACAAAAATGATGTGAAGTCAATAATGGAGGGAAATGACAGGAAATGGCGTGAAATTATAAAATAGTAGTTTATGCAACGATTTTATTTTGACCCTTATTAAGGCACGAGTTAGATGTAAGTTATAACACGAGCGAATGCGAGTGTTATAAATATATCATGAGTGCCTTAATGGCCAAATAAAATCGTTGCATACACTATTTTATCTACGACCACTAGTATACATTTAATTGAAACAATTTCATTTTACCTGTGACTGTCAGAGATACCTAACCTCTCATCTCAAAAATATGAGAAGTTATAGTGGATTGTTAGGTTAAAGTAGCTGGTGTAGCAGTTTGATGAAATCAGCTGATAGTTTCACAATATTGAATTACGATATTGATTCCATCAAAAATGCTTCTGATTGGTCCAGAACCCGTGTTATAATGTAGAACCTGTACTATAATGAGCTCTTTATGCAACGGGTCTCAAAAAGCATTTCGAAAAGACAGCTGTTTTGGCATCAATTGTGAAACTGTAATGTATACATTATGACATGGTCGTAGATAAAGAATTTTAGACGTTATTATAACTATGTCAACTTGCAATTTAGCATTCAGAGGACATCGTAATGAAAATGTAAGCCATGTTGATAGCTCATCAGGAAATTTTTTAAATATAATTGATTTGTTGTCAAGATATGACCCCCTTTTGAGTAGTCATCTAGAAACTCACAAAGTTAAGTATATATCGCCAGCTATACAAAATGAAATGATAAGAGTTAGCATCAAGCCATGTTCTTCGTGACGTTGTAAAAGAAATTAATGAAGCTCCTTTCTTTTCCTTGATTTTGGACACTAAACAAAACAAAGCAAAAACAAAACAAAGGTTACTTGACTGAGTTTTTGCCAGTTCGTATCTTAGAAGGTAGGGGGGGGGGGGGTGGAGAAGGGCGCAACCACTCGGCTAGCGGGGGGCTCTCCATGGCTGTTACGCCACTGGGTAATGAGTTGGATTTTGGTGATTGATGAGCTGGACCTACATTTTTAGGTGGGTTCCGAACCACCGGAAAGTGATTTTACAGCAGAGAACAGTGTCTTTTTTGCTGGCCACCCTTACAAAGATGGCCCAGGAGAACGCAGCTTATCTCTATATGATTAACAGATACCTGCTACGTGAGAGCACCGGGATAAACCCATTATTGCCCTTATGACACAAAAGTTCAGATACAATTGCAATAACAAGAGATAGCCTATGGCAGAGTTGGAAAGTATATGGATCGTTAGTAACTCAATAACAGAAGTATTAAAGATAAAATAATGCAATAAGAAAAAAGAATTGAGCTACAATGTAAGATCGTTTTGAAAACAATCAAGATAAACTTTTTGGTACATAACTTATGAGCCAAACGGGCTGGAGAACTCGCTTGCAAACAACTAATTTAGGAAAGGGAAACTCATTTGGGAAGCTTATCCTAGGGGAAGGTGGTAACGAAAAACTGCTGTTTTGAAAATAATGATTTAGATAAAATTCACAAGACATCAATCACTTGAAGTTCAATTTCATTGTTGCTCTGATACACACATTTATTTTCCACAAAAAATACCTAACGTACTCATATACCTATATATCAGGGCAATGGAATTAGTGTATCTATAGAGTAGAAATATTTACCACATGAAAAACAGCTGTTTATATATCCATATATCAGGGCAATGAAATTAATATATCAGCTTATAGAGATCTTATAAAAAGCCTGATCGCATTTATTCACCTACAGCTGATGATAGCAAATATATTTTGAAATCTATTGCGAATTCCATATGGTGAAAACAGCTATTTTCTTAAATATAGTAATTTATAGATATATTAATGAAGGGGTGAGAACCTATCTTTTTGTATCGCCTCAAAAATGATGAAGGAGTGGGTCAATTTCATTGGCAAACGAACTTGACCTGTATAAAGATACCAAGAATCTGTGTTTCAAATTTGAAGTTGATTGATAAAGGCATTCGAAAGTTATCGTGGAACATACAAACAAACACACAACGCCTCGGGCCTCAAGTCAAAAGGAAGAACTCGCTTCGCTCGTTCAACAAAACCGAAAATAGCAACAAGAGTCCTAACAACTATCATTGAAGTGAGAAAGCATATGGGTTTGAAAAAAGGTACAGTAAATAGACACCGTACAAAGTAATCAAAGTGAACTTGTTGAATAATAATTAAAGTAGTTATTCATAAGAGCAGGACAAAGACACAGTTACGAAAATTAAATAATTTGGGAAAAAATACATTATTAGTCATAAATATAGAAAAACATAAAGCAATAAAACTAAGATAACACTATAAAAATCTATCTAATATTAAAACTGACACTGTATTTCACTTTTAAATAATGTTTCACTCACATATATTGGAGATGCTTGAGGAATGCATTTCACTTCTGAAAAGAAGCTTCGTCAGCCTGCCGCCAGGGGTCATGCTCTGTTTGGGTTAGGATGAGCGGCCATTATGTATTTGAAAATTGCGTTTGATTTGAATTGTGTTTGGTCGTTGAGTAAGTTTGTTCTATCTTGTTTATGGTGTTTGAATATTTCATATTGTTCCAGTGTATTTAGTTTGTGGCTTTTTTGGATTGTGTGTAGAATTTCCAAGTCAGTTTGGATGTTATTGTGTGAGTGCCCAGTGTTGATTAAGTGATCTGCAAATGTTGAGTCAGAGTTGGAATGTAGTGCTTTGATGTGCTCTTTATATCTTATGTTGAATGATCTGCCTGTTTGTCCTATGTAGTACTTGGGGCATGTGTTGCATTTAAGCTTATATATGCCTGGTTTGTTGAATTTGTGAATTGTGCTGTTTGTTAGGTGAGCTGGTTTTTGTTGGATCTGGTGTTTCAGGTTGTTTGTTGTTCTGAATGCTGTGTTAAATCCGGATTTTTGGAAGATGTAAGCTATTTTGTGTGATTTTTTGTTGAGATATGTGAGTGTGACAAATCTGTTTTGGTTTGCAGGTTTTGGATTTTTATTTTTCATTTTATTCATGATTTTTTCTACTAGATTGGTGTTGTATCCGTTTTGTTGTGCTAAATATTTGATTGTATTGATTTCTTCTTTGTGGTCAGCTTGTGATAGTGGAACATTAAGGAGTCTATGGATCATGGAGTTGAAAGCAGCAAGTTTGTGTTGATTTGGGTGGTTGGATGAGTTGTGAATGAGTGTGTCTGTGAGAGTTGGTTTTCTGTAGATTTTGAATTTGTGCATGTTATTTAGTTTTTTGATAGTGAGATCTAAGAAGTTCAAGGTGTAGTCTGTTTCATATTCTGCTGTGAATTGTAAGTTTTTATGGGTTTTGTTCAATTGTGTTAGGAGTTGTTCACACTGTCTTTGGTTTCCATTGTAAAGTACAATAATGTCATCAACGTAGCGGTGCCAGTAAATAATTTTGTTTGAGTGTTTGGTGTCTTTTAGTATTTTAGTATTCTCTATGTGCTGTAAAAATATTTCTGCTAGGATGCTGGAGATTGGGGATCCCATTGGTAGTCCTTCTGGTTGGGTGTAATACTTGTTATTGTGGGTGAAGTAGTTTTGTGATGTGATGATTTTTAATGTCTCAATTAGTTCTTTTGTGTGTTCAGGTGGGTTGTTTTGTGCTTTGAGTATGTTCTCTATTATGGAAATGGTTTCAGTTACAGGAATGTTTGTATACAGGTTTTTTATGTCAAATGATGCTAGTGTGGAATTATGTGGGATGTGTGTATTTTTTATTTTGTTTATGAGGTCTGTGCTGTTCTTTATATGAGATGGATGATTGATATTGATGAGTCTGCGTAGTTGAGTATCTATCTGTTTGGCTAATTTGTATCCTGGTGCTTTTCTGTAATTTATGATGGGTCTGATTGGTGTGCTTACTTTGTGTATTTTAGGTAGGGCTTGAAGAGTTGGTGCAGAAGGGTGAATTTGCTTCATATATCGTTTGTCTGTTTCATTAAAGAGGTGTTTTGTTTTATTTATAATGTTTTTAATTGTGCTCTGGAATTTGGGTGTTGGGTCTCTTTGAATTTGTTGGATGTTGTTGTTTTGTATGAATTCATCTACTTTTCTGTTCAAATCATCAGTGTGGATTATGACTGTGCTATTGCCTTTGTCTGATTTGGTGTAAGTTAGGTTGTGTACAAATTATTTATTTCAGTTAGGTACCAGTGGTGAGCTGAGATTAACATAGATAAATTCAGAAGAAAGTGCATCAAATTTAATTCCTGTTGAAAAAAGAACACAACCTAACCTAACATCACATGTACCACTTACTAATACAGAACTATATTTTAAAGAATTGTTTTATTTTTCAGAAACCAATGGTGGGTCAAGATAAGCGAACAACGTGTTGCCTTTGCTGCGAAAAAGGACACGTTGTGCTGAGAACGCAGCTGGAGCGATCAGCCTACGTTTGCGGCGAATCTATCAAACTGAAAGCAAGTGTCGATAATCAGGGCGAGGAAGAAGTGCGTCTCAAAGTCAAATTATTACAGGTATTCTTTTAAGATCATATTTTTCTAAAACCATTTAAAGGATATTCAGTATCGAAGAAGTGACTTCTTCGACAATAAAGTTGGCTGTTGATGGAGTTGTTAACAAATATTCCATAATATTCAAATATTGAAAACAATTTATAATTTATTTGATATTGATCACCATCATACAACCAGGAATAATGGGATTAACCAGAAAGCTAGAATAACTACATTTTCAAACTATAAAAACAATTTATAAAAGATTTAATATGAATTACCAGCAATTTAATATCAAGACTGGCAGTGTTTTTCTATTTAAATTATGATTCTCACTCACTTATATAAGTGGGACGCATTTCACTTCTAGAGAGAAGTTTCATCAACCTTTGACTTTTCTTTATGATCAACCAAAAAAGCCTGGAAAGAAAACGAGTAATTAGTATCGGAGAAAATCAGTAGAAAAATAATATTTATATTTTAAATACCGTATATAAAACACACAACTGCCCTGGATTTAAATCATCAAAAACATGGAAATAGAGCATTATTATATTCTTGAAGAATGTATATGCCAACACAATTCATCCAATAACTTGATCTGCGCTTCACTCTGAGGTTTTTCAATAGTTATTATCACAAATTTAACGAAAAATATTTCAAATTTCAGCACGTAGAGTATTTTATTGACCGCGGAGTTCTGGGCGTGAACAAGGAGCTACAGCATCTGGTGCTGGAGTACCAGGGCGATTCTGTGAAGCCAAACACAAGAACAAAATGGGACTCAGCGCAGAGCCTGGTAGTGCCTGTAATGCCTCCCTCACTCGTAGGCATATGCCGTTTACTGCAGATTTATTATGTTCTTAAGGTATGATTTTTGACACTGACATTTATTCCGAATAAGATAGTGGGTTCGAAAGAGAAAATATATTTAGTAATAAGTATCTTTACTTGAGTGTCAGAGGATATCAAATTATTATTACCTACAATTAAATTAATAATAACAATAAAAATAAGTTGATATTGAATTATAAGTGGATATCAAATAATACTTAGTAATAATTTGATTCTTGGATTTCTTGTTCCATAACGATCTGCGTTGTTAATATTAACTTTTTGTTGTAAATTTAACGACTTGCTGTCAGTTTTATATTGTGAATATGTAATAAATGTACTCACATTCGGCCGAACGTTTTCGAGGTATTGAATCTCATCTTCAAGGCCATTGATATTAACTTTTTATTGTAAATTTAACGACTTGCAGTCAGTTTTATATTGTAAATATAAATGTAATCACATTCGGCCTAACGTTTTCGAGGTATTGAATCTCTAATTAGTATAATATATTCACAATATAAAACTGACTGCAAATCGTTAAATTTACAACAAAAAGTTAATAATAATTTGATATTGACTGTTATTAACTACTAACTTACTGACTACAGTAGAGCCTCGATTAACCGAGGCAATGTGAACTCAGGGTAGCTTGGATACTCAAAAACTTGGATAACATGGACTCTGCCGCAGTAAAATGGGGGAATGGATAAAAACTTGGCCAAAGTTATGAAAAAGCCATTCAGTCACCACTGGTGGCAGAGTCGTTCTAAACTCACTGTGAGTGAGACAATTCCAAATAATAGGTTCTTATTCACATTGTTTCAATTTATCTCACTGATTAGAACGTGCAATGAAAGAAAATTATTATGCTTCTTGAAATTACTCTTATTTTCATCTAGATACACAAGATTATCGACCTCTTCTAGGACTTGTTTCAAACTCACTCTATGGCTAGGTACATACAGCAAGCAACTGGTGATAGCAACGCAACGCAAACTTGAGTTGCTCTTAGGAAAGTTTCTAGTCGCAGGTGACTGGTTTATAAGAGTGTTCATATAGGCTATTATTGAAGTTGCCAGTTTAGTGAGTTTAGTCATAAAATCAATGATTTATCGAATATTAGCTTCCACTTTACCCAATTTATAAACTTCATTTTAATGAATACTCTAGTAAAATTACTGTTTTTAATCTTCAAATCAAGCTCTCAACATCAAAAACTCAAAAAATTTCCCTTAATGTGGACTAAAATGAATAGATTTAAGCTTTTCTAGACATAGTCTAGAATCTCTTGGAATACGATTTTAGAGGGATTATTTATCAACATTTTCCCCAACCTCCCTTGTCCAGACCCCCCGGGAAAGCACAATAGAATTGGCAAACGATAAGAGTCAAAGTTGTTGTGATTTTATTTATTTGAAGAACGTTATTTAACCAGCATATATATAGTATATGCTCTTGTCTGTATCAGTTATCATAGATAATTAGAAGAATGAAGAACATATAGAAATTTCCAACACATTGTTTAAAGATGAAATTGAATTTTAATTGATCAAAGAATTTAGAATAGAAAGTGGAACTTACAGTAGTATTAAATTGGAGTATAACTAAACAACAAACCAAACTTATATACTGAAATATGAAGATTGAAAAAGAAAAATAAACTATCAAAAAGGATTCTTCAACTATTCAAACTCTTATAAAAGATTGAATATGTAGAATATATGTTCTAATATTGAATATAATACTCTAATACACAGAAATATCATTAAAATAAACAAATGCTATCAAAATTACACGTTTCAAAGTATCCAAGAGAATCTCAAAATATACAAATTCTCTAAAGAAAACATCAATTAGAATTCATATTATTTTAAAAATTTTATGTTTAAACATTTTTGGACAATTTCACATATTTTGATAAATAACTCAATTACTGTTTCTCTACAGGCCTGTTTAGATATTATGATTTTAACAGTAAATCACTCCTACTGTATTAACGGATTACCATAAATCAATAAAGTACGATATTTCACAGCACACTTCGATTACGGGAATTTAAAATAAGGTTCTCAAATTGTCTTTTGCAGGTAAATTTGGAATTTGAGAAATCAGGGGATGACTTGCATATGCATTTTCCTATCACAGTTGCAACTGTTCCTTTCAGAATTCCAAACTCCAGTCAACAGCCGGTCATACATTATGGTAAGTTTCAAGCTATCAAGCACAAACATTTCTTACTTAAGAGAATGAGTAGAAACTTTCAATAAATTAGATGCAAACTATAAAAATAAACTATTTTTGCATAATCTGATACATAAACCCAATAATAACTGTATCTGAAGGTCTGAAACATGTTTAATTAGAAATTTTTCAGCTGAATTCACATGAAACCTGACAAATCACAAATTGAATGAAATCAATACAAGATAAGGTAAGGTAGGTATGGCAGCTAAAATCATCCCTCTTATCTTTGTTTCTGAAACAGAATGTTTCCGGACCTATGCTTATATTTATGTGATAGAGATAGATCAGCCATTCAACCCTTGATTATAATACACACTAAATATTGTACCATTCGAAAGTTCTTGCTGAAAAATTCTCTTGCTCAATTTTAAAAGTTCTTGCTAAATTTTCTCTAACCGAAAAAAGCATTCTACAAGCATTCAGTTAAATCAACAAACAGAGCACTATACTTCACGCTTTCAAATTAGGCGGTTGGAATAAATATTGCAGTGCTGCCAGATATGAGCAGATCAATATGTTCATAGATAACAAACACTATAATCAATTTTCGTTCAAGTATTTTTATCTACTTTTCAATTGGTATCAACTATATATGCACTATATAATTTTTACTAATTATTATTTGGGCATCTGGGACAAATTGCGGTTTTGCCAGTGGCTGATCTTTGAGAATCATCAACCTTTACACGAATTGGCAGAAATGACCGTACCATGTTTCCCCAGTCCTAGCAGTCCAACTCTTTCTTGGCCTGACATTGCATTCCATGCACAGCATGAACTGGCAACACCGCAATTTATCCCAGCAGCCAAATATGAAGGCGTGAATTTATTATAGTTGTAATTTTACATTTACTGAAATCGGTAGCTGTATGAGACTACACCTTCAATTGAATTAATGATGGACATGATAGCCATGAGCTGTGGCAGGTATCTGTTCAATCATATTAGATAAGCTTCGCGCTCCTAAAACCTCTTTGTAAGGGTGACAGATTGTATTGTCCAGCAAAAAAGATTGTTCTCTGTTGTAAAATCACTTCCCGGTGGTTCGGTACCCACCTAAAATTGTAGGTCCGTATGTTTCCCATAAAATGTCTCAAGCGGCTCGGTGGAAGGGTCTCCAAAACGATAAAAACCATACACATTTACTTACTTCCACTACTGAATCCCTTATTCTTAGTTTATATTTTATTGTTTGTTTTCTTTTTCAATTTCAGAGGTAGCCTGCGACCACGTAGAAGGCGGTCTCTACATTGGTCCCGAATTCCTGCTGGGCCAAGTCTACGACGGCAGCAATGCTCAAGAGGTGCGCGAGACGGTCGTGCTCTACCGACCAGTGTATGTGTGCGTGTCCAGGAACAACGAATGACCTCAGCTGACGTCAGAGTAGCATCAGGCCCCCACCCCGGGTACCAGCGCTCTGACTCATCACACATGATCATTGGAATCAGTAATCAATATTCATCATTGACATTAATTGATATTTGACAATGTTTGGGTTCTGGGAGTCTGCACCCCTTACCCAAAGTTAATAAAAACAAGGTTGTTCTGTTTTTTGAGAACTAGAAAAATGGCGGGGTATGACGCATTTCAGTTCAGTAGCATTACGCTCAATCAATTTTACTTTTTATTCCATACATACACAAATTTAAATCAATATCCCAAAATATAGCATAAAATAATATTCACTTTTTAAGTGAACTCAATGACTTTGAAGTTCAAATTTGACTGCAAGTCGTTGAATTCACTTAAAAAGTTAATATTAACAACGCAGTTTGTCATGGAACAAGAAATCCAGGAATAAAATAATACTAAAAGATAAAATACAAATCTACAATATTATTTGTTCACTAGAAATATGTGTAATATGTACCATGAGGTATTTCCAGAAAACGCATTTTCTTGTCCGCTGGTAATCATCATTTAATTATTATTGCTCTAGACAAAAAATAAAATAAAAAACAGTTATTATTTCAGCTAGGTAGTTCTAAAAAATAAACACTTACCAGTAAATAAAATTGATAAAAGTTTGTTAAGTTGACTGAAAATTGATATGTGCTGGCAATATTCAGTTAACTATAGAATGTATTCAAAGTGACGATGTTCAAGTCCCTTGAGCATTAAACAATGTGCCCTAATATACTGACCCTAGAAAAACTGATGCTGCATAACATATTTTGTTGGATGCAGTTGAACACTCACAAATACTTGTTTTTAAAAATTGAAAGCCCTACATAATAAGCCAGTACCAATAAGGTTCCAACAATAATTGTTTTAAGTTTTGATGGGGTAAAACAGCCACTTGATTTATCAAAAATATCAATAAACAATCTCTCCCCTTGAGAATAATATATTGGAGGATAGTTGGAATTAATTGAAATTTTCTATTCAATCCCATTGAGAATATCATTACTGTGTATTGGAATAAATTCGAAAACTAATGAGATTAAATTTGGAATGAGTAAATTGGATTAACTGGCATAGAAATATTGAAATGATTGATTAAATACGTGGTTCATACCTGGTTTCTCAGTCGTTCAGTGAATCATTCAATAGCTATTGGTTTATTAGGCTTGTTTCTCACACCCAGAAGTCAGGTAACTATGTTTGTTTATCTGGCATAATTACATTGTATCATATGATTTCAAAAATCAGGTAAGTGTGATGCGCTTCATATGATACAATGTCCCTAAATCTGAGTAAGCCACACCAGTTATCTGACTGCCAGGTATGTGTGAAATAAGCCTCAGGGCCGCTAATGAATGAGTTACTGTATGACTGAGAATCTGGACATCAAACTTGAAAAATATTTTACAAACTAGTTTCAAGTTAATAGTTTTGCTAACTATATTCAACAACATCAAATGGTGGAAACCAATTTAAAAATAACTGTTAAATAAAAGTGGTTTAATCAAAGAAATAAGTCAATTCCAGTTTCAGCAACATCATGGTTACACCCACAATCTTCATTTCCCATAATGTATGCACATTGTATAAGAAAATGTTGGACTAGTATAGGGGTGGAAGGGATTAGAAAGGGGTGTGTATATACTTGAGAATTGGGCCTTCTAATAATTACTGAATATAAATAATGTACAAGCGTTTTGAGAAAGTAAGTCAAGTTGAGTATGAGTTGTATATGTATAAGAACAGAGATCAAAATAATCATAAAGATTAAATGAGACTTTGAAGAGCATTTTGTCATTGAGAAGAATATGGATTAATAATCTACAAGGACTGGAATAATTTGAACTAATTATTGGTAGATCATGATTAAAATTAGTAGCTGTTGATTTCTAAAAAAAACATTCCTTGGAAGCATGCAATTGATTTAGTCTAGCTTGCATTAAAGTTCTAATAACAGGTTTACCAATATATAGTTTCTTGGATGATCATCATATCAAATTAAAAAAGCTCATTGAAATTGCACTAAGAGGTTACTGATGTAATAATTTGAATTACATTATTTATCACTATCAAGTTATAATTTTCTAAACTTAGTTCTAATGTTCTAAACTCACTGTAATCAGTTCTAAACTTATTTGTCAGAAACTATTCCTTCAAATAACTTTTTCAAATAATAAATTAATGTATTTTTCAGTCAACAACAATGTGAGTTCTCTGCCTTCAATTTTTAAGGAAGTTTCAATTGATTGATAGTTTTAAGATTGACTTTTGAAGCACACTGTCTTGAAAATAATGTCCAAGGGAAAGAAGAAACAAAAAAAAAATTATAATAAATTCATGAGAAATTTGAAATTAAGCAACATTGGTACATTGTAGATTAAGATTAACAAAACGAGAAAATTTATGTTCACTGAGTAAGCCTCAATAGAATTATAAATTCAAATGATCAATAAGACAAATTGGTAGTCAAGGTCATCATATAATAATGAATAACCTCCCTTACAAAATCTAAAAATGAATTGTAATTCTTTCTTGAGAAAGCTAATATAGTATTGAAACAGAGTTACTGAACTAGTTCGTAAATGAAACTGACTAGACAAATTTTGAAGATTTAGAAGAGACTATGATGATAAAGTTTCTAGGTGAAATTTCAGTTATTTTATTTATTTCCCACTTAAAAATAATGTAGCAAAGCTATGAGATTTAGAAGTTATGGTATTTAAGGATGACTGAAAATAGAATAAATATTGCAAAATGGAGTCAAATTGATATGAAACTGCTTACCTTGTGAGAATATCCATAATTGAGTTCACATTAATTGAGCACTTCAATATTTAATCAGTAGGTTACTGTTTAAATAACAAATTGAAGGCTACATTTCACTGAAGTATGTTGAAAACTCCACTGGAACACAAAACAGCTCTCCACTCTATCACTTCTGGATAAAAACTGATGAAATGAGGGTTATGAATGACATTAAAGAAAATGGAGGCAGTCAGCTGATTATGAATGCCGGTATCTGGTAGCAATACCAACTTGATTATCTTGCCATTCTAGTTGATATTACTGGTACTGTTGTTTAAATGGGACCACATCAAAGTGGGCCCGGTTCATCAGCTGAAGTAACTATTTTGTCGATCTCAAATATTATTGTCCTAATCAACAATTTTATTATTTATAACTATATGTCTAGGATTTTTAAATTTTTTCTTAAAAAAATAACAGTTCTAGATCAAATAGATTGTTCTAGTTTAGTGATAGTACTGTACAGTAGGCCTCTCCTACTTCATGATTTCCCATTTTTGTGAATGCAAAGAGCGTGTAGAAGACCCCTCCCTAAAAAATCTGGTCAAAAAAATCTTGAAAAGTAGATTATTGGTAGAGTTCATGGGAACCTTCTCATGACTGTATTGTTAGATATTACTGATGGAGACTGATTGGTCTATTCAAATTCTTCATCATCTATGAATGAGAATAGACCTATCAGATGTCACCAATAACATCTACCTCTGTTACCGGTAAGGCTCCCAGGAACTTAACCATTGCAAAAGATTCACCATATGTGTGGAAGGGGGGTTGTTTTCCGACCACAAGTCAAAACTTGTCAGTCAGGCCATTCCCTTAATTAATCTAGCTTTAAAAAGGTCAGAAAAATACCAACCCTTGACCCCTCAAAAAAATCCACTGGTACCGCTCTTATGACTGTGTTTATAATGCTAATTCAAATTGAATTCTGTGAATAATGTGTTCATATTGAACTGTCTAAAGACTTCCTCTATTTTTTACTGAATAATGCAGCAGTAATTTATTCAATAAATTAGAGATCAATAATTATGTAAACCAATTTACCACAGGATTAATTGTATGAGTTCTAGAAGGATAGAGTGGAGATCACATACCAACTACAAATTTGTAGAATATAATTCATACAGATTATAAAATTTGTGTCTAAGTTTTCTGCTAGTTATAACAAAGATCGTGCACACTTCCACATTTGTGTACTGCTGGAGGAGCCCACAGGATTATTGACCAACAACTTGCATTTGAAGCGAAAGGTTGTTTTTTTTTCAGTTTCAAAAACCTCCTGGGGGGGGGGGGGTAGAAATCATCCTATGTAAAATGCATAGATAATCTGTAGCAGAAAACACAAGTCAATCCCAAGAATTATCAGATTTACAGAAGATTCCCAGTTTATGCACTAAATGAAAGTAATGTGGCTGATTCAATTTATTGGATTTTGATAAATTTTAAGACAAAATCTCAAAAAGGCTTTTTACTGGAAGATAACTAAGAGCTGACTATATTATTTTAATACACACCTAAAAGACGAGATCCACTATGCTCTCCTTAAAACATGGCTCAAACGGCAAGGTGAAACTACCCAGTATTATTTTCAGCTGTACGTATTTCAGCTCCTGGAGTAAAATCGGTTCCCTCTGAACGAATCTTCATGCTTTGCAATTGATATTGATAGTTAACAAATTGGACACTCAACCAGCACTTTCAAAAGTTTTATTCTCTCTCAAACTCAAAAAATATATAGATAGATTTGCTCTATATATATGCATAATCGACAAATATTTTCTTATTTCCAACTTTTTAGGTGAAATTAATGACTTGCAGTCAATTGACTGTGAGTCGTTAAATTCACCTAAAAAGTTAATATTAACAACGCAGTTCGACATGGAACAAGAAATCCAGGAATTTTCTTATTTCTTTGAAAACTATTTGGAATTGTAAACAAGAATATAAGTTAATTAATTCAACCGCTTTGGTATAAACTCGATTTCTGTCGCTTGTAAAACGTGCCAAGTGTAGTACACCACTAAAAAAGTAGCATACAATATTATCAAAATATGGATAGTGACGAGGTCAATACACTTATACAATATTCTATAAAAAACACTAATGCAATCCTCACCTAAATTAATAGTGGGTCCACCATGCTCCCCATAACATGACTCAAACGGCGAGGTGGAACTACCCGTAAAGGTCTCCCCACCATAAAAGTCATACGCTTATTAATGCACATCAGATAATATTACATTATGCACAGCCAAGATAGTGGGCCGATCCTTGTGAAACTTGGATGTGACAACCGCTGAATGATGCTCTTTCATTTAAAACATATTTTTATCAAAATCGGTTCAATAGTTTTCGAATAATTGATTTACAAACATAAAGCGAACAGGTCGAATTGAGAACCTCCTCCTTGTTGGAAGTCGGTTAAAAACAGTTCTTATTTCAGCTAGCTATAAACACTAAACTGTTAGTAGTTATATAGCCTAGTAAATAAAACCAAGGAAAACATATAAAATTATAAAGTTAGAGAAGAGAAATGAGAATGCTCAGGATAATTAACAATAACTCATTTAATTTAATAAGCCGAACTTGTATATGAATTTCTAGCTATACAGTTTTCTGCAGTCAATTTGTTTTTGGGTTTTGAATGTTTTGTATTTAAGTAACCCATATAATATTGACAGCTGATCAAGATACAGATTCAAGTCTGTGATAAGCAAAAACTTATTTTTTTACTGAAAACAATAATAGAGCAGAAATTTGCAATTTGAGGGTAATTCTGAACAGAGTGACATCATTATATCTTCTATTTTGCTAATTTGATCGATTTATGGAACAACCTTGTTTCTATTAACCTTGCTGCTAACCGGCGTCTGATTGGTCAATGAAGGCATAGACGAACCATCTTTCTATCCCTGATCATCCAATGATGAAGGTCTATGAATTTGAATAGACCAATCAAGTTTCCGGTGCACCGGTAAAAGGTGCAGGCTCCCAGAATGCACCCAACGATTGAGTTTATGGGAGCCTGGCCGTTCACCAGTAAATTTAATTTTACCAAAAACTTGGGCCCTTATTATTCAGAATCACTACAATCGCAGTTGCACACCAAAATTTAAGCTAATTTACAGCTGAGCATTTGACCGGGCGCAACAAAGTCAAAGTACATGCAGACAAACATATTTAGAACCATCAGCTGATTTTTTAAAATCAAATTTACCTGGATGGTGTAATTTCTCCTTAATTGTGGCGCAACTGCAAAGGCTCTGTATAATAAGGCTCTAAAAGGCGTCTGATTGGTATATTCAAATTTTGTACATGTATGAATTTGAATTGGTCTATTATAGACGCCTTGGTTTCGGGTAAAATTTCATTTTCCGGAAAATGGTAATGCTCCTATGAACGCACCAATGACTGTGCAACAAATAGATGTTAAATGTTTTATATGCACGTCCCTGTGCCAACAATAGACTATTTTATCAGTGTAAACGATTTCCCAAATTATTGAAGATTGGTTGTCATGCAAGATGATGCAGATTGAGTGCAGTTTGATCATTATAAATTGAATAAATTAAATAATTTATTGAATTTTTTTTTTTTTTTTTTTTTTTTTTTTTTTTGAGGATGAAGCCCACATAGGTCTGAGACCTGTGCGTGGGTAATGAGTTGGATGATGGTGATTGATGAGTTGGACCTACAGTTTTAGGTGGGTTCCGAACCACCGGGAAGTGATTTTACAGCAGAGAACAGTGTCTTTTTTGCTGGCCAATCTAATCGGTCACCGTTACGAACGGGACCTACGAGAACGCAGCTTATCTCTCTGATTGAACAGATACCAGCTACGGCTCGCGACTATCACTTCCCTCAATAACACGTAATTAAATTAACGTGTCACAAAATATACATCAATTACAAATTAAATTTATACTTTATAATTGAATGATTCAATCTATCGATACTAAAGGAAGTTTGTGTCTATAAATCCTTTATATATATAATTATTTTTGCTATATTTTGAAAGTCATCCACAATGGCAGAATAATCTCAAAAATTGTCACTCACTCAAACTGCATGGTTGCCGAAAAAAGTGTATTGGTAATATAAAAGCTCAAGCCTACCAGCATCAATTTCTCACAGGCCATCAAAAATATTGTGTAGAATTATTTATAATAATAAACAATAGGATATTTTACTGTAACTAAAATATTTTAAGGAAAATAAATTAAGAGTAATATGTATTAATAATATTTGTATATGTAGAGTTTAACTTTGAAATCAGTTGATGTTTGTATAAACCATGATGATATTTATATTCATTAACAGAAACCTCCATTAATCACAATATTTATAATCTGGGACATTTTGATATTATTATTTACAATGGATTATTAATACAGAGCTGTAAAATTCACAGCACCTTGTAATTATGGAAACGGTAAATACAGTTTTGTTTTAATAGTTTATTTTTTGAAACCAAGATATTTTATTGTTGTTAATGTTTTAAATATATACTCGAGTAATGGATACAATATAAAAGCAAGTAAAACGTTTTTAGACTCTCCTGAGCATGACTGTTGATTGAGTTTTGTTCATCCTAACCTAACCTAACTTGACCTAACCTAACCCAAATCAGTGTTTTTACAGGTTTACATTCCAATTATCAAAAAGATTGTTATAAACTACTGCACTGCATAAAATCATTCACACACAACTGGACGAAACAACTAGCCAACAAGCTCAATTTCAAAATTATACTAAGGCTGCTTAAAAATTAATTTAAAACTTATTATTGAAGCACACTGCAAGCTTAAAGCTCGTCAGATCAAAGCAATGCGGGGAAATAATGCAATAAACTCTAATGAAGACTGCATGAAACTGAAAAAAATACTAGGTAGGTAGTATACCTAAAATAGGATTTTTACATCTAAAATCATGAAATTTTAAGGAACTTTTGAATCATGAAGGATAGGTAGGGTACTTAAAATAGGATTTCTATGCCTGAAATCATGAAATACTGAGAACATTCTAAATCATTAAGGATATAATTTGGGTACTACCTGGTATAGGATTTCTACACCTACAATCAATCAGGAAGTTTAAGTTTTGAGTTTTAATGTCAAATAAAAACGATGGTGAAATTATGCCCAAAAATCTGTAAAAATCTTAAATTTATTCGGACATTTAGATAAAACAAACATTGATAAATTTTGAATGCCGCTACCGTAGTAGATACTGTACTTGAAGCAAACAAATTTAATATTGAGTAACTTATTACACAATAGATAATATAAATGGAAGACTGTTAACCCTATATGGCCTAATACCTTTCAACTAAATTTTAAAGATCTAGTAAGCTGTTAAAATAGTAGAGGAGTATGGCAATAATAAGGTGACTTATTCCCATCAAAATTTCTTTGAAGTCTTATATTATAAATATACTATACACTTTAAAATTCATTAGGGAAACAACTGTATTGGAAATATAGCAGATAGCTTAATAATATACTCATTGTGTTTTGTTCCAACAAATAAATAGATTAGAAATGCTCAAAAATAATAGAAATTTTAGAGACCAAAGAACTCAGAGCTCTCATTTTTTTTAGAAGTAGATGGAATGTAGGTGTGTAGAAAGGTGTACCTAATAATAAGGTCTCTTTTCTCTCATTGACCAGAAGACTCAATTGATGACAAAATTTAGCATGCAAACTATTTCAACGAGTATATAATAAGTATCATAATATAGAAAAACCATTAATGTGAAATAATATATCATGTTTTCGCAGAAACCAGTTCAATAGAGAACAGACTGATACAAATAGTTAGCCATAAGCTAGCAGGATTAAACATTTTTTGGCAATTCAATTAATATTCTAAAATAATAATAGAATCAATATAGATTGGGGAAGATAGCAGTGAGCCATAGCAAATACCGAAGTCAGATAAAGATAAGCTATTAATTCCTAAGCACTCTTTGTAAGGCTGACCTATTGGATTTGCCGGGGAAAAAAATCTTCTCTTCTGTAAAATCACTTCCCGGTGGTTCGGTACCCACCTAAAACTGTAGGTCCAAGTGATCAACCACCATCATCCAACTCATTGCCCACGCAGAGGTCTCAGTTCTCTGTGGGCTTCATCCTCTAAAAAAAAATATTCTACAAACTACTGTAGTTCTAATAACCAAATGATAATAAAGGTCGATTCACACTTATCGGGCACTTAACCTAACCTAACCTATACCCTTGGTTAAGGCAAGGACTCGGCAATGTCTAGACTAGACCAATCAAAACTTGGCTTCATGACGTCATCAATGTCTTCATTGGTTGAGAGATTGCCGAGTTCTTGCTTTGCCTTGCCCGATAAGTGTGAATAGGTCTTAATACTCTATGTGTAATTTTTAAAATCCATTGCGGCTCAAAGATACTCTCAACATACATGTATAATAAAATTAAAAAAGTAGAATGATCAGTTATTTCTAATGTCAATTGATGTTTTTATCGATTAAACTATTTACTTTATGCCATCAAATTAGGCGGCTAGAACAAATTTCGGTGTTGCCAAAAAATACAGACTGCGATCACTAACCAACTGATTGCTAGTTGTTTCAGACTGCAAGCACTTGCCAAAATGTCATGGCTAGTGTTACCAATTCGTGCAACAAGGTTGAGAATTCTTGATGATCTGTCACTGGCTTGGTCCCACATCTGGCAACACTGCAATCTCTTCTAGCCGCCTAATTTAATGTTGTGAGGTATAGGCTGGTTGAGCTCAATATCATTGAAGGCTTTAATGAATACCATAGAAAATAATCAATCAACACTGAGTCTTCAAAGTTTAAAGAAATTAAGGGTTGATTCAATAACATTCAAGAAGAAAGTTGTTAAAAAATAAGTGCAGTTGATCATAAGTTTTGTTTTAATAAGAAATTAAATAATTTAAAAAGATCTATGTATTAAAACCCAATAGCTTGTTTCGTCCAGTATCAATTCAGATGTATTGAATGCTATCTTTGTATCTTTTTACAACAGAATCAATGTGTCTTAAGTACCTAATAATAGACTTATATAGTCACCGTAATATACATCAAATAGTGTAATAGGAAAATGAATTTTTCATACACATAGAAATATATTACATAAAGATTCATACCTGTATTTATATTTAAAAAATAATTAAACAATTGTTGAGAGTCAAAAATTGTTACAGTGTGCGGAATATTCATAGGTGACGAGGACTTGGTAAATAGTTAAATTTGATTAGAAAGATAAAAATTTTTCAAGGTTCACACAGACAAATATTTTTAGTATGGTTTTTTTTTTAAACTTCATGGTTTCACGATTGAAGTTACATTGATTTTCGCTGAATTACAGTTATAGAGGTTTGTAATTAACTTATTCGAAGTTGTTCCTTGAGATGTTTTAGATAATAAATTCAAAAAATAACTTTTAAATTATCATTTTTTTTTAAATCCTCTGTGAGATGATAAACTACTATTCTATAATAGAAGCATTTGAAAGCATCACCAATGCTTTAAAAAATGCGACTGTATTTTTTCTGTATTGTATTAATTATTAGACTGAATTTTGCTTAAAAGGTGAGGAGTGTATCTGCTAGGCAAGGTATCAAAATTATGAACAATTTTATCATCATTCTTCCGAGCCAAAGAATGTTACTACAAAATGAAAAGTTTTGAATGAATTTGGATTCTTCAGAGTTGAAATTTCTTTATGAAAGCAGTTGTGGGTGAAAGCCTGCTGCAGCTTTACTTCATTGTATTTTTGTCATGAATATACTGTACAAATAAATGTTTGATTAAATAAGTAAATAAGATGGGAATTGTAATTTAGGAATATATTACAAATTCTAATGAAACAGGATCGGTTTTTGCAAAATTAATACAGAAAAAGTGAAAAATTCAAGAGAACATTTTCATGAATAACAAAGAAAAAAGTTATAAAAATACGCAGTTTTAAAGTATTAGTTTTGAAAAATATAAAACATTCCATCGTAAATTATAATGAATAATAAGACGAAGTTGTCACAACCACATTTTAAAAAATAGTGAGATACTAGTTTCGGTTGTTGTACCATTACCAATCTCAAACAAACTGTTTTTTTTTTTTAATTAATAATGGTATAACAACCGAAACTAGTATCTCACTATTTTTAATATATAATGTGGTTGTGACAACTTCGTCTTATTATCCATTATGGATATTCTCCACAATATCACCTTCACCACTACAAAGAAAATTGTAAATTATCAGTACCCGCATTTTAACAGAGCTTTCGTTTTTCAATTTATAATGAAACCTATTTTTGTGGACGTTGACTGTTCAATGTTGAATTAATATAAATATATTGGATAAATAAAGTTTTTATTTGTTCAAGTTGAAGTCCTTAAAGTCCTAATTGTTCAATAAAGTTCGTAATAAGTTACTTCGTTCCAAAAATCATAAGTTACCGTACTGAGCGTGTTAAGTTTAAATAAAGTGTATGAATGGATTATATAATGCGATGTTACAAAAATGGATATTGTTAGACGTTAGAATGCAAGTTATTTTTTACAGACTAGTTACAATATTGGAACCATGATTGTGTTAGTAATTGTTCAAGAAGCGGTAGGCTAATATACTCATAACATTCTAAATGAAAAATATTTCTTAATAAATGTGCGAATAAACAATGTTGTACAGTTTTGTAGTAGCATTCATTACTGGACATTCCTCTTCACATAATTTTTTACCAAAGCATCCAAGCACATGACTTGAAAATTGTCAAATTTTTATCTTGAAGTCATCAATTTTAGATGATTGAAGTAAGTTATCTTAGATGACGATTTATTCAAATTTCAAATACAATGAATTAGTTTTCAATTCCACACTCTGATCAAAAAATATCCAACTTCACAAATTTTATGCCCGATTTCACAGTAGTTTAGTAAATCATTCAGTAGCTGCCCTAATAGCGGCCCTTAGACTTGTTTCACACATATTCGGTAGGTTTGGGTAACCAGTGTTGTTTACCCAGGTGTAGGACATTGTATGGGTCTTTTGCACAAAAACCCCGCATTTCTTAAAATTGTCATTGAACAGTAGATTCCTAACCTAGTATAGACATCATTTCCTAACCGGGTCTTAGGTTAGGAATCTACTGTTCAATGACAATTTTCAAGAAATGCGGGGTTATAGTGCAAAAGACCCCATTGTATCATATGGAGCGCTAACCTAGATTCCTAACCTAATATAAACATCATTTCCTAACCGGGTCTTAGGTTAGGTTAGGTTAGGAATCTACTGTTCAATGACAATTTTCAAGAAAGGTTATAGTGCAAAAGACCCCATTGTATCATATGGAGCGCTTCACACTGACCCGATTTTTGAAATCATGTTACAAAGTAACTATACTGGGTAAACAACACCAGTTACCTTGGTGACGGGTACATGTGAAACAAGCCTTAGGGCCGCTATTGAAGTAATACTGGATTGTTTACTGAATGACTGAAAAACCGGGCATAACAATGATAATTGAATGAACAATTTTATTATAACTATAACAGTGCTGTACATTCTTCTGCGGCTTAGTATGGTGCTTGTAATGTAGAAGATCCAATACTCGATGATAATCACCATTTAAAAATGAAACACTTGCTGTGGAATGGAGGTATTCACGCTGCTGCAATGTCTTACATCATTCCACAGCATGTCTTTGCTTTTGCGATGGTGATTATCATCGAGGATTGGCTATGAATTATTGTATAATGTATGTAGCTATATAATCTTTAGGCAGCTGATAGGCTATATTACAGCACAATATTGTTATACATAAATGACATTATATGATCAGTTCCTGAAGAAAACCCTTATTTTTGCAGATGACACCACTTTAGTTACAAAGAGCTAAGATTTTAAAAATAACCTGAAATAGAATCGTTTATTAAAATGAATAACCTTTGCAAATACTCTGGAAATTCCTGGATTTCTTGTTCCATGACGAACTGCGTTGTTAATATTAACTTTTCATGTGAAATTTAACGACTTGCAGTCAAATATTTGTTAAGAATAAGTAATAACTCACTTAATCTGGCCGAGGGCTTTCGAATCTATGAGATCCATCTTCAAAGGCGTGGGTTCCTAGATCATCATGTCAGTTTTTTGGTTAGAAGTGTTGTGGTTTTTGTAAAATGTGATCAAAAAGTTTGTGAGATTTAAAATTTAGTTGTTCATTGAGAATGTTTTGTTTATTGTGTGTGGTGTGTTTGTATATTTCAAATTGTTCCAAGGTGTTGAGTTCGTGTCCTTTAGATTTTATATGCAGAATGTGTAGGTTGGTACTGATGTCAGTAAAAGTGTGTCCAGTTTGAATGATATGGTCGGCAAAATTCGATTCAGCTTTATATGTCAGGGCTTGAAAATGTTCCTTGTAACGTTGTTTGAATGTGCGGCCTGTTTGTCCTATGTAGAATTTGTTACAATCAGAACAGTTTAGTTTGTAGATCCCTGGGAGATCGTATATTTGTTTGTGTTCAGTGTGGTTTTGAGTATAAGTGCATTTTTTATTTTGTTTTTTGTTCTGAATGAGATGGTGTGGCCGGCTTTTTTGAAGATTTTTGCTAGTCTGTTTGATTGTGGATTAATGTATGTCATTATTGTGATGTATTTTTTGTCAGTGGTGTTGGTGTTTTGTTTTTTGTTTCTTATTTTATGATTGAGTTTGTCAATTAGGTCGTGTTTGTAGCCGTTTTCTTGTGCTAGGTATTTTATTGTATTTAGTTCAGTGTGGTAATTGTCGGTGGATAGCGGTGTGTTGTTGAGTCTGTGTAGCATTGACCTGAATGCTGAGTGTTTGTGTTGTGTTGGATGATTGGAGGTGCTGTGTATTAGGGTATCTGTCATTGTTGGTTTTCTGTAGATGTTGAAGCTGTGTTGTTGGTTTGTGTTCTTTGTAATTGAGAGGTCTAGGAAGTTTATTGAATTGTTTTGCTCATATTCAGCTGTGTATTGAATGTTCTTATGTATTTTGTTTATGTATGATCGAAGTTGTTCACATTGTCTTTTGTTTCCTCTGTATAGCAATAGAACATCATCTACATATCTGTGCCAGTATATTATGTTCTGTGAAAATTTGTTATTAAAGAGTATATGAGTGTTTTCGCAGTGTTGGAGATAGATTTCAGCAAATACGCTTGAGATTGGTGAGCCCATTGGCAGTCCATCAGGTTGTGAGTAGAATTTGTTGTTGAAGGTAAAGTAATTTTGTTGAGTGATGATTTTTAGGATGTCTATTATTTCATTTATATGTTCTGTAGCTGTGTTGTTGTGAATAAGGATGTTCTGTATTATTTCTATTGTTTCATTGACAGGTATGTTGGTGTATAGGTTTGTTATATCGAAAGATGCAAGAGTGGAGTTGTGAGGAATTTGTGTGTCTTTTATTTTTGCGATAAGATCGCTACTGTTTTTTATGTATGTGTTGTTGTTGATATTAATTAGTTTTCTCAGTGTTTGATCTATGTGTTTTGCTAGTTTATAGGCAGGTGCTTCTTGGTAGTTTACAATTGGTCTAATAGGTATGTTGGATTTGTGAATTTTGGGAAGTGTTTGAAGTGATGGTGCAGAAGGGTGTATTTGTTTCAGTTTTCTTTTTTGTGAATCATTAATTACATGATTTGTCTTGTTGATTATTTGTTTGATTTTTGTTTGGTAAACATTTGTGGGATCGGTGTGTAGTTTTTTAATGTTGTTTTTGTTTATGTAGTCAAGTGTTTTTTTGTTGAGCTCTTCATTGTTTATGATAACTATAGTGTTGCCTTTGTCTGCTTTGATATAGGTGAGATTGTGAGTTAGAGCTTTGTGTTTCAATTCTTTTATAGTGTGGTTTTCTGAATTTATGGGTGGGTGTGGTTGTGAGCTGTTTGTTTTTATTGTGTTGTAGGTTTCTATTCTAAGTTCATCATGTATTTGTGGGTCTGTGCGTTGGATGCTTGTTTCTGTTTCAATGACAATGTTTTTTGATGTGGATTTGTTGTTTTTGTAGTTCAGGTTATGTTTTGAGACCTTTGTTCAATAAGTTGATTTCGGTTTCTGTGAAATCTGTTAGGTTAACAGTTTTACTGTAAAAAATGTGAGGTGATTGAATTGTCGTTTTTGGAGGTGTTAGGTTATGTATTTTTTGTCATGTCTTTGTTTAATTTTGTTAAGTTTTTGTTGTACCCAAGTGTTTGTTGTTTCTGCTAACTCAAGGAAGAAACTGTGTCCATATTTTTGTGTGATAGATAGGTGTAGTTTGAGAAGTTCCAAATTGTGTGTCTTTCTGTTTATATAAAAGTAAGTTTGATGCTCTCCTTGATGAAGGTAGTTTCTGCTTTATTTTTGGCTATTTGAGCTGGTTTCGATTTAACATGGGCGCTACCACATACGGGCAAGGGGGGCGCGGCTACCCCCTGGCCACTAGGGGAAAAATAATGTTAGGAAAAAATCATCACGTATTTCAAAGTTTTGGTTTCATAGAAAAAAAAATTCAGTGAAAAGTATTTAAAATGATTGAAAAATGTTTTACATGTACTTATTTCTGTACGACTTGTATTATTTTGCAGAAAGTTCAAGAGTTGGCTAGGGGCTAGAAATAAAACAGGCAACGAAAGGCTTAGTGCGCAAAGTCTGCACACAATTTTTGAAAGAAAAAAAAACAAATTGGCAATCAATTTGTTTGCCACTGAAAGTAGAAGAGCTCAGTTTTTGTTTAAATAAAGCTTGATTTAATTAGAAAAATATAAAGCTAATTGTTACAGACTGATAAATTTGTGATTTTTTGTTACCACATAATGTTTCTATTGCAGGAAATTAGGTGTAAAAGTCATAAAACAAGCTTCTAAACTCACCAATTTTACTCTTTTTCAAAATTTTCCATACCCCTAAACACCACCGAAAGGACAGGCACCCCCCTGAAAAATTTCCTGGTGGCGCCCTTGCATTCTAAAAAAATTAATTATTTCAAATTCCTGCCTTCCTATTTGACAACCTATTAAAACTGACACTACTTCTGAAAGGTATTTTTGTAAATACCTTTTTATTTATAAATGATCTTTTCAGGAGAGAACATTCATAACATATTCATGAGTAGAAACTAATAAGAAATACAGTGTCTGTTTTAATATTAGATTGTTAAATAAGTATGAAAAAATCACAAAGTATTTATTGTTACAAGAAGAAATCGATTTGTCGAATAGTTGATCAATTGGTCAATAGATCATAGTAAAAATTAAGTAAAATAGATGAATGTTTTCTAAAGTTTATCAGTTATTCTCACTGATCTAAGATTTTTACCAGTATGCCAAGCCCACTGATACAAGTTCTGAAGATCTGTGCTTAACAGTTCATTCCCACTACTACACAGAGTCTTACTGTATAGGAGTGTGTATACTATCTATCACACCTTTGAGCTACTTCCCGATTCAAGACTTCAATCGACAGAAACGTTTGGAAAGCAACGCAATAGTTATGATGTCGCTTTTTTTATCTGAGATAAACAAAACATAATTCATCACAAGTCACAATAAGGCTCCAGAGACCGTATTTATGAGAGTTCCTTCAGTTTCTCTTGACTCGAGGGAATCTTGCAATGTAATGTATTTGGTATTTATATAGGCATTTCAAGAGTTGTTCGAGTCAAGAATCACTGATGCCCGTATTTATGAACGTTCCTTTACTGTCTCTTGACTCTTAAAATGCCTATATAAATACATTACTTTGCAAGGTTCGCTCGAGTTAAGAGAAACTGAAGGAACTCCCACATATACGATCCTTAAGTACTATTGTTTTTTTTTATTACAAAGCTTAAAGAGTACAAACAAGAATTATTAGAAAGAACAATTCTAAGAAATTTATTTCATATACACATGATACAAGTTTTATAAGTGTTACCAGTATATCAAATTCAATGTACATACAAAAGGTCAATTATTAACAGAAGTATTTATAGTAATTAAATACTTACATATTTATACAAACTTTGTATTTTACAAATTATTCACAAAATACGAAGGCAACTCGGTGGTAACATATCGCTTATGCCCCAGCGCACAATAGCACATACTGTTCGCAGACGGTCTGAACGCGTTTTACTTTACATATATACATGTTCAAATGGGAGTGTACACATTGAGTGTGAAAATGTGCTTTCACAGTATCTGTCAAAAGCTGAAGGAGGCCTTCAATTTATTATAAAACCATTATGTTTTAAAACATATGAATATTAAGCTTTTATTAGTGGGAAGACCTGATAGGTAGTTGCAATTCAAGGTTTCAGCCATGTTGTGAATGGGACTAGACTATGAGGCATGAGCTGAAAAGTACTTTAAAATAAACAGTATTTAAATATCTATTAGCACAAATTATGACAAAATTTCAATTTCAGTACGGTATAATATATTTCAAATAAATTTTTTATTGCATTTCTCCTACTTCAAATGAAGTACAGTCTACACAATTTTTGGTTAAAAAATTAATAACTTCCAAACAACCTGTTGGCGTCAGTAAATGAACCCGCCATAAAATCACTTATTTTTAGGAAAATGAAGCCCACATAGGTCTGAGACCTGTGCGTGGGCTATGATTTGGATGATAGTGATTGATGAGTTGGAATACAGTTTTAGGTGGGTTCCGAGCCACTGGGAAGTGATTCCTACCGACCCTTACTTGACGTGGGGTGAGATGAAAAGGTGAAAGGAGAGCAGCAATTTCGATCTTGTAAACTAGAACTATTTAAAGTTATTGTTTTTATTGAAAATTTGATATTAATTTTTTATGGTCTTTTATGGAAAATTGAAAGAATCGAAAATTATCTATTTTAAATTAATTATCTATATTAAATTAATAAATTATTAATTATCTTATTATTAAATTAATTAATGAATCGTAGTTTGTGCAAAACTACGTTAACGTTAACGTTAACGAGAACGCTAAAACTAACCTGTCCATTCTATGCCACCAGTTGCTCTACCGTATCTTGCATCAGAGCAGGCTGATACTTGCAGTGTTCAGATTAGCATGAGCGTTTTACGTTGTTTTGCACAAGCTCTTCTCCTATCATGTTGCTGAATATTTGTACATGTTCACAAAAAAATACTAGGCTAAGTCAAAAACAAACAAAAACGAATTTTAACTTAACAAGGAATCTAAAAATTCCTGGATTGTTTGTTCCATGACGATCTGCGTTGTTAATATTAACTTTTCATGTGAAATTTAACGAAATTTAATCTAAAAACTTTTGACAGACACATTATTAACAAGCGTTCATGGAGCTTGCCTAAATCCTATCACAGTCAAATATTCGATAATACTAATAATAAACGTATCAACTATTAATTACATCAACAGTATTATGAAATAAGTTCCGAAATATATATCATAATCATTACACATCGAGATCCAGTCACATGACATCATACAAATTTTAAACAACAATATGAATACTAATTACATGACCAATAAGTAAAGACCGGAAGTAAGGTGCAGATTATATTGAGCGAGATAACAAGCTACACTTCGGCGAGTTTACAATCTGATTGTCAACTTGCCCAGTGTTAGTCTGCTAGTTAGCTATGGAACACAATATTAGACTGGCCGAGTTTTAGGATTGTAAATTCACCGGAGAGTAAATATTGAATTCGCTTAATGTAATCGTGCCTAAAGAATATCTACAATGCTTTTATGTAGCATAGAAATATCAATTGTAAAACATAATGATTGGGTCGACCTGTTTGCAAACATATTACTTGTGACACATAAAGTTCAATTTCCAAATGAAAATAAGACAGTAATTAGACAGAAAATAAGATAATTATAATCAAAAAGGAGGAATCAAAATGTCTTAGTGTAATTTATTATACCACCGATAAATGGAAAAATAATGAAAGTAATGAAATCAATGTGTTTTATAAAATAAAGAATTAATAAGAATGGCAAACTGGAACAATTTGCTCGAGGCAATAAAGAATAATATTTCATATTATCAAAGAACGAAATATTTTTCAACTGGCTTCCATACCCAACTGGAGAATAAGAACTATTTCAATATAACATCACATTTACCAAACTTTTTACAAAATATAATTCAGCAACTTTGTTGCCTATTAAATAAAAATAGAAATAAACACTTTTAGCATAAAATGAAATAATGAATCTTCTTAAAAAACTTTCAAAATTGACGAATAGCTCAAAAAGTTGAACGAGAATGTGTTTTGAACAAAAACACATAACATTAAAATATTTCTTCAGTCGATCATTATCAACATTTCATCAGTAGATAAGTGAAAATAACTTGCAAACAGAATGATTATTGTTCGTGATAAAGTTATGTAGAAGACAACTTCATGGTAAAATCAGTATTTCATTGAGTTTTATCCAGCCTATTTGATTTGATTACTAAATAAATTAATGAAACAATCAAGTAGCAATGACACGGTATTCAATTAATATGGAAACTGAAATGAAATGAAACCTTTTTTGAACAACTCTAAGCTAAGCGTCAATTTAGAAAACTGTCATTTGAGAAAGCTTATATTTTATAACCATTAAGTATTGTGCGTCTAGACATTTTTTCAGAGACAAACTATTAAACACCAATATCAAATATCTTATTGACAATAAAAAGGAGAAAAATAACAAAATCTTCAGAACGAACAGAATTGGGATTTTTCGTAACACGAAGCTCGTATTCTGTTGTGTACTGCTCTGTAGAATAACCAAACTAAATGTTCAACTTAATGGGAGACAGAATTTTACATTTAGTACAGCACATAATACAAAACTAATTACATAACGGTACCAAAAATATTACATACTTATTTTCTTGAACGAACAAGATCAATTCAACATAGCTGAATAGTTCAAATCCAAACAAAATATATACCGTATCATAAACAATCATGTTGTCTATTACAAGAGTACTAATGAAAAAAAAATATCATTTATCATAAATAATTATGTTATGTACCAAAGTACACCTTTAGTTCTCAAGATTACATTTAGACAAATCGGTCGAGTGACGTAAGTACAGTAGGAACAATTAGTCTGGGCGCATGGATCTGGTTTCACTACTAGCCGTCCTGTTAAAAGTTGACTAGTTGACCTTGAAGACATCTGCAGCGTCGCACGGGCCACATGTTTTTAGAAATGAGCGATAAACACTCCCCTCGCCATGGCTGACTACCAAACGGCCGTACGCCCAGACTAATTGTTTCTACTGTACAGTCATAGAAAATAAGTATAAATAATAGATTTTATCAGGGGTCGAAATTAAAAAGCTGGAAGATAATATTAAACAATTACAACCTAATAAGCTCAGAAATAAGTCTTAAGATAATATGTGTAAAAGACTGCACTGTCGAAAAATTTCACTAATTTATATTTTTCACGAATTCCCAAAGTTAATGAATATTGTTATTTTATTCCATAGTTATTCAAGTCACGTATCGCCAAATATTTCAATGATTAAGAATTGCTGTCGAAATCTACTCACTTTATATAATGATAAATTAATAAAATGAATGAATGATAAATTAATCTATAATTTAATTATAGTAGAATGATTCCCGTTAATAAGAGCATCATCTAAAGTTCATACATCATAGATGAAAATTTATTGTCAAGTACGTATATGAGAAATATGACATTTTTTATACTTTCCATTTCAATCTAGTTTCAATTAAAACAAATTCTATAAAATGTATTGTAGACAATATGTATAGAGAACGCTTAGTTGATATTTAATACCCACAAAATTTATTGATTATTAATGTTACTATATTAATAGTGATTTCTATATTTTTTGGCAAGGCTTAATGCATTGTAATGTGTTATTCTTCTGAAGCAATACAGTTAATCTTTGTTGTAAGAAAAGAACATGATTATGATAGAAAAGTACTATTTTGAATATTATTCTACAAATATATTCATTTTATAAATGAGAGCAGAATTCGACCAAATCATTATCAAGCACTATTCGTCATCATCTACATATAAACCCAACGACTGCATATACTTTGTATTATACTTCCAATTTCTCACAATTTTCAATGCATCTGGGTCTCTGGCAAAATTTTCTAGTGAGTTTGCCGTCGCTGGCGTAGTTGTTTCATCTTTTACTGGATCAGCCTGAACCTGATGCGATATTTGAGCCGCATTTTCTTCAATAGTAGACAAATTAGATACACCATCAGTCCAAGGTTGGTTACAGACAACCGCTTCTGTTTCTGGAGACGAAATGTGTAAAACGTTTTGTTCATTCATTGATAACCTAATAAATTTCCCCATCGCGTTCGGATCTTTATTTGTTAAATCGACAATTGGAGGCGTGGCTTGTACAGCATTTGGTGCACCATTTTTCATTGTCAGCAATTTTTTTACAACAAATGGACTGACCTTGGAAGGACTTAGAACTTTAACAGTATTCACCTGGGTCGCAGCTAATTCATGACTTGGTAACTTGGTCAGCGAACTTAACATTTTCACTGCATTCAAATGAAGAGGACTCATTTTGGGATTATTCACCGGAACCTTCATCACATTACCCTGTACATTAGCATTGTTACTGAGAGGATTTGGCACTGTTTTGGGGATGATTTGTGGCAGTGTTTGTTGTTCAATCATGGACGACTTAAGCAAACTCTTGGCACTAGTTATGGTAGCACTTGGCGGGACTGAACCCCCACTCGTTTGAGACATGGGAATCAAAATACTCTTACATGTTTCAATTCGAAGATATACTTTGCTCGCCGCATGATCACGGTAAGTTATCTTGGGTGCAATTTTCTTAAATCCAACAAGAGGAGGATATTTCTTCTCATTAATTGGTTCTATAACATTCACTTTCGCGAAATAATTATTGACATACTTTTCAGTAGTTATGTCTTGTAATGCCTTCATGGTTGGAATAATTGTATTATTTTTGTGGGAATTCTCAATAGATCTTTTTTCATATGTTTTCAACTTTTTGGTTTTAATACTCACAACTGGATTCTCTAATTCTTTTTCAACTTTCACTTTTGCGTGGTTCTTCTCAGTAATGTCTTCACACGTCTTCTTGCTTGGAAAAATTGTTTCGTTGCTGTGAGTATTCTTCTCAATGGTTCTCTTTTCACATGTTTTCATCGTGGGGGTTGTAATATTCGCAACTGAGGTCTCTAATTCTTTTTCAACATTGACTTCGGCGTGGTTCTTCTCAGTTTTGTCTTGAAATGTCTTCTTGCTTGGAATATTTGTTTCATTTTTGTGAAAATCTTTCTCAACAGGTTTCTTCTCATATCTTTTCATCGCTGTTGTTGAAATATTCACAACTGGGGTCTCTAATTCTTTTTCAACATTCACTTCGGTGTTGTTCTTCTCAATAGATATGTCTTCAAATGCCTTGTTACTTGAAATAATTGTTTCATTTCTGTGAGCTTTCTTATCAATAGATCTCTTATCATATGTTTTCATCCCAATGATTTCATCTTTTGGTTGCTTCACCAAAGGGGCCGTCAATTCTTCATCAACATTCACTTTCGTGAGGTTCTTCTTAGTAGACTTCTTCCTGCTTGAAATGATACTTTTCATTCGTTCGGGGATCGTTTCAATTGATTTGTTTTCAAGCGTCTTCTTGCTCACATGGATTGTTTCACTCATGTCAAAGATCTCCTCAGGGGATTTGCTCTTACATTTCATCTCATTCATAGATTCAAATTTCATATCACTCTCATAGATTCTGTTTAGCTGTTCAATAATTGTAGTTGGTGTTTCCTCTGTTTTCGTTGTGTTTACTAGGCCATCACAATCTTCACTGTCGCTAAACACCTCCATTTTGACAATATCAAGATCAGGCGACTGTACACGAGTATTGATATTGTTGGCACTCAACTCAAGAGACTCGCTGTTCAATTCATCCGGAGGCATGATTCTGAATTTTCTGATTGAGTTCGACACGCTGTTATCACCATTCTCCCGATGTAGTTTATTGGCTTCTTCGGAAAGATTGCGAAACGTTTTGTTAACAACAGCTGCCGGTTTATTTTTAACAACTATTTGATTTCTATTTTCGTCGGAAATATTACAAGTACTTTTGTTCATACCGGCTGGTTCATCCATAGAAAGACCTACTTCTTGATTCCTACAAGATCCAGTTTTACCTGCAACAGCTGCTGGTTTATCAAGATCTACTTCTTGATTTTCAGTATAATCGGAAATATTCCTAACAGTTTTATTGACAGATGCTGCTGATTTATTCCTAAAAACAAACACTTCTTGATTTCGCAGATCTCGACATATATAATTATCAAACTGATTATTTAAACTTTTCCAGAACGCCACAATAAACTCCCCATTGCTAAACCACTGCGCTAACAATTTCTGGCGTTCTCCAGATTCATCTTTTGTAGATGAATTTAAAATCAAATTGTGATACTCGTTGAGCTGATAGGGTCCAACGGAAGCTGTCAAAGGAGTTTCTCTATGGAAGTAGAAGCCAAATCCTAAAGAAGCTGGGTTGGGAGATCTAGAAATAGGTATGTGGACCATCATGTTTTCTGGGTAATCTTTCAGAACAGACATTGCAAATTCCAGCTTCTGGGAACTAATTAAAACTGGCGTTGAACCTTTAAAAGCTAACGTAGGAACTGTTTTACTCATTTCAATTTTAAGAAACTTAACCTTCGATGGAAAAACAACCACTTTCTTGTAGATATCATTTGCGGGAAAAACAACTCTTCTTTCACTGGTCACATCACTGAAATCATCTGGTTTTAGAGACATAACACTTTGAATCTTGACAGAAATTTCCTCGGATTCGCTGACTCTTTTTACAGGTGATAAAGTTTTTACACGCTTCTGAATTCCAGTGAAGCCATTTGAATGTTTGACGGCAACTTTTGAAGATTTATCAGAAGTTCTAGACGTATTACTACGAGCTGACGGCACTGCTGAATATCTATGATCACTTATCTCTCCTAAACGTTCAATCTTTCTCTTTTTTATAAATGGGCTAGAAGAATCTCCTAACATATTGACATTCTCATTTGATTCACAATTCAAATATTTAGAATTTGTAGATTTCAGACGAATTTTCAATTTTGATTCGTCATTCTTTCTGGCATGGCTTTCTATTATTTTGTAAGAAGAATGTGAAGCTGGACGTACATTCTTCTCTCCAAAATATTCAGTCTTTCTCTTTTTAATAAATGGGCTAGAAGTATCTTCTGGAGGTCTCTTTTTCAACAGACGTGGACCACTAGAAGTTTCTAGGAGCTCCCTCTTGAAATCGGGAAGACTGCTGGGAACTTCTTGGTAAGTCTCTTCCAATGTCTTCCTTTTCCCTTTCTCATTAAGGCTGAACGAAGTTACATCACTTTTCAAGAGTTGCACAGAGCATTCTTTTAAGAATGGAGGATCCGATGAATCATCTTCATCTTGAAATTTTCCATTTACTTCGGTTCTTCTACTTTTTACAAAACTTTCCTCACTTCTTGTTTTCAAACAACTTTCAGCATCCCTCTCAACGGTGTCACTTGTTTCAAGTACATGGTCTTCCAATTTCATCGGCCGTCTTCTGTTTCGTTTCAAATTTCTATTCATAAATATAATTTCATCTTTCGTTTTCATGACGGTTTGATGATACTCTCTCTCAACCTTAGCCAAATTGTATTTATCGAGCTCATTAGCTCCCAAGACTTGTTCGTCTCCAATATCCTTATAACTGGCGTTCAACCTTTTCAACTCCCTGGCAACACGATTATGCGGAATAATTCTCCCCGATTTCTTCTCCAAATTTTCAACATTTGCCACTACAGCATCAATGAGTTTCGAAACCACATTTTTCACTGGGTCATATCGTCTCTTTTCGTACTTACTCTTTTCATCTATCTCTTTTTTACCTATTCCGTATTCTATACGACAATCATACTGTTTCAATTCCTCGTTGTACTTTATCAACTTCACTAGCTTATCACAGATAACTGGAATCAACAATCTTGAAACTTTTGTAGTGTTTGGTGCAGGCTTTACAGCCGATGCCGCGAATTTCGCCCAGTTCACGTTAATATTCTCATGATTCTCAAAGTGTCTAACATTGTCTAATTGTTCTTGATAGAGTGGCCTCTGTCTTCCGATATTCAGCAACATGGCGACATTTTCAGAAGAATTCGTGACTAGTTTGGACAACTTCTCCTCCATTTTTGGTGACAAACGACTGACAAGTTGGCTATTACATTGGAAAGGCACCTTTAAACGGCGTTTGGGTTTCTTTTTCCAAATAAATTTCGTAATCACTTCGTCTCCCATACAACAAGGATCGGGAGGTGTTTTCAGGCGGGTTATTTTAACATCTTCCCAGGTACGTTTTGAAAGTTTTACTTCCTCAAACTTCTCTCCAACAACAGGATCCTTCAAGATTTTCTGATCCGGTTTATGATATGGACCTCCTTCAGCTTCCTCCTTCCATTTTTTACAATCTTCTTCCTCTTTCCCCCCATTTTTCTCCTCTTCTTTTCCACCATCTTCCTCCTTTTCAACTCCATCATCTTCTCCTTTCTTTTTACCCATTATCTCCATCACCTTCTCAACTTGTTCAAACTTCGATTGCAGCGTAACTGCTGGATGACAAGTACTGCAAGAGATGTCATGCAATTCATCCTTCTCACACTCACATTTTGAAAACTGTTCATCTCCTTCTTCCTCTTCTTCAGACGATGACTCTTCAATTTTATAGAATTCGTCATCGTGAAACTTGTTACCATCATTATTGTTATCACTATAGAATGGAATTACCTCGTTGACATGCAGGTTGAAGACGTTTTCCAGATGCGCTAGATGTCTGTTAACAGGATTCGCACGGCGTTCCTGGCGCTGTAGAGCGTTATCATCATCGGGGACATCATTTTCTGCATCCTCCTCTTCGTTTGACGGTTCTTCACCTGACGGTCCCCAATGGTGATTTACAGTGCAAGAAGCAACAGCAGATGATGTCATTTCTCCTAGAATACAACAATTTTACTATTTATTCTAGAATATTTCCCTTCTTGAATCTTGAGATTACCATATGAATCAGGGCAATAACAAAATGTGATATGAATTTGGAAATTTGGAAAAATAAATAACAGATATCAGCTTCAACTTATTAATATTTTCATCAATTCATATAATTTATTATGAAGGAAGCTGTAGGAAATAATAAAGCCAATAAGTTGAATCGGATATCCGTTTTGTACTACCTCAATTGTTCAATTTCATATCCATTTCAGTTCCTATCCATTTCCTACATTAGGCCTACAAAATTATTATATTACACAGGGACTTACAGGAAATAATAAAGGCAATAAGTTGATATAGTTCCATACTGCTTTTTTCACTTGAGGTCTATTGGTCTAAAGGTCTATTGAATCAGGCTTTGTTGGTAATACTTTAATGGTGAAATAACACTTTTCAAAATACACTCAAGTGGTTTGAAGCACAATAATAAATGTTAATTTCTTTTTAATGCAGGTGTTCAAAAATCCCTCCATTAGATTCCATGCACTGTAAAACTCTTTCCTGAATTGCTGTAGTTGGCCGTAGAACAGCATCTGTCCGTTCTTTTATTACGGCAGCAGCAATGAAAATACAATCTATCAATTTATCTCTTGAATTAATTTTTACCGTGTATACTGCAATACAAATTCAGTGTATTCAGAATGTGTAAACACAAACGGCATTTTGTTAAGTTTGTAAACGCACTCTAGTTCAATTAATTGTTCAATATCAAATTAATAACAATGCAGTATTTGAGAATAGAAGTGCTGCCAACCTAAAAAAACAAAATTATTGACTATTCAATGAAATGAAACAGCTATAATAGTATGTGTTGGTGTTTGTATTATTATCTTTATACTTTTTTAATTTATTACAGCCTATTTTTAATTTTATACTGAGTTTTATCTAATTTTAATAATAATATTCTATATTTATCCCCAAAATAAGAAACGTCTTATTTTGATTATTCTTTGACCGACAGTTTTCAGTTCAATTAACCCTTGTTTATTTTTCATTAGGGAAGAATATATGAAAAATATATTTGTTTTTTGTTCGATTTATTGATATCAAATTTTTCAGTATTAAATTCTCTACAAGTTTTGTATTCTAATTTCATGCATTTATTAGTCATTTAACAAAGTTATCGAACTTCAAAGCTGAAAAAACGAGTTTTAGGCACATATTTTTCTGTTTTACATCATAATATCATAAAAAACTACTGAAGATAGAGTTCTGGAACCTATTTTATCCGTTTTTTTCATTAAAAAAAAAACATAAGAAATAACACTGTATTTAGTACCTTCCCAGAATTTCAGTATGGCTTTCTCTTACCGAGGGTACTGAGTTCTGGGCGAAATCTTATACACTCTGTTAAACTCGCTAACGAAGCGTTTCCGTTTATTATGATTTTTTCTTATTTTTAGATTTAGAATCAGTTGCCAAAGTTTCAACATTTCCTCCTGATAGAACACCCTGATCTTAGGTATCTAGGTATCTTAGAAAAAAATACTATCAATTCATATAACAACAAAAAAATTAATATCATAAAAATCATATCACAAACAAACAATTTATTATTTTGGCAATGCGCCACCTATACTGTGCATCTTAAATATAGTCCTTATTTACCTCTGCTGATTAAGTGAAATGGATGTAGAATTGGCAACCAGCTGGTAGGTCTTGGTCTACTAAGCACGGTTAAAAAAAACCAGCATTCAATTATAATACTGAATAGAGCGCTTGCAGTTTCAAAATTTCAAAAAAATGCTGACAATATATCATAACAAGCTTATTTTTTAAATTTAGTTTTAGACTTGAATAATATCATTAAATAAATATATCTGAGCATTATTTTCAGTTGTTTATGTCACACAAAAAATTATTGATTGACCGAACGAAGAGAGGTATCTTTTTCAAGTCGACCGTTTCGCATTAATTTGTCTGTCTGTCTATAACGCATTTACGGCTAAACGCGTGTACCAAATTCTATGAAATTTTGCATGGATCTTCCTTTAAGGAATGCTTAGCGATGTATGTGTAGGGATTTTCAAAATTTGCTTACATTTGAAGTATATTTAAAAGGAAAAAAGCCACTTGGACAATATTCTTAAGGGAACATAAATTATTTTTAAAATGGGCTTCTCCATCATATGCAATTGGAATCAGATCTGAAGATAGCCCTCTGGCCCTTTTATTCATCCGGTTGAGCCTTCATATGAATAATGAATTAAGTTATCATTCATAAGAACAACATATTTGCTTGAAACAAATCATTTATAATATTTCAATTGAGTATAATAATTGATGACTAAATAAATGATAATTATGAAATTTAATTAATATTGTTAAGCTATATATATATTCAACCAACAGACATGTAAAATATCATCTGATTTGAACTATGACCTGTCTCGCAAATAGAAAACACCGCCTTGTCGATGTGATACCTTTTTGAAAACAGACATGAAATAGACTATGCGAATTGAATCACGGGTTAGGTCTGATGACTATGTTTAATTTTGTGCTGGTGATTATCATTGAGTACATCGAGTATGTTCCTCAGTGCAAGTACCCTTAAGGCCGATTCATACTTATCGGGCACTGCAAGGCAAGGACTCGGCAATGTCTAGACCAATCAAAACATGGCTTCACGACGTCATCAATGTCTTGATTGGTCGGGCCATTGCCGAGTCCTTGCCTTGCCGTGCCCGATAAGTGTGAATCGACCTTTATTCTTGGGCGTGAGTTCTACTGTTCACAGAACTACTAGTAAAAAAAGAAAATATCTGAGCATTATTTTCATTTGTTTATACCACACCGAAGTTGTTATAATTATTATTATTGATAAACATCTTACTTGGTCTTACATGCTGCCTCTGCCAACTGCCAAGGCTTTCTTAGTAGCTGTAAATAGATTTGTTGTGGTAAAATTGATGTTGTGGAACGTGTTTATGATGAATAAAAAAGTCCGAACTTGTAAAAACACTCAATTTGAATAAAGTGGTTCGACAATTTCATACTTTTTATTCATACTATAAGGTAATAATAACTTATTAAAACGATATGGAAAGGGACAGAACATAAGTCTGTAAGAACATACCTGATTTAAAACTAATGGGATCGACACCTAGTTGATGAAAACTGCGTCAGTTTTATGTTTGGAATTCTTCTCGTCAGGCTCCTGCAATGTTCACCTCTGCTATTTCACCTGTAAATAGAAAGAATGAAAATAAAATTAAATCAAAACAAATTGCAATAGATGAATAAAAAGCAATTTAAATATAGTAAAATATAGATCTATTAAAATATACACCAAATCTATTTTTTCGGAGGATGAAGCCCACATAAGTCTGAGACCTGAACGTGGGTAATGGGTTGGGTGATGATTGAACCTACAATTTTAGGTGGGGTCTGAACCACCGGGAAGTGATTTTACAGCTGAGAACAGTCTTTTTTGCTGACCAATCCAATCGGCCATCCTTACACAGCAGGCCCAGAAGTTCGCAACTTATCTGACTGAACAGATACCTACTAAGGCTAAATATTCACAATAAATCAAATTCTTAATTTGAAAAATCAGAAATATGTCGGTAAGTATATGGATTTTCAATAATTTGCCTGTATTTGATTTTAGAATAATTAGAAATTTATACTGAATCATCATTCACCCCATTCGAGTTTGAGACTTGTAAGAGCATCATCAGCAAGAAAAATGATTGTTGACTAGTGGATGAATACCTTACCGACTTTCTGTTCCTAAAAGAAGTTCAATAGATTTCTGCTCGGGAAATTAAACTTCAGCAAATAGCGCTGGCAAGTCTCAGAAAAAACTCATTTTTCGTGTCAATTTTTAGTGTTGTAAGCATTATAACATTCTAATATTTTGTTAACTTTTTTAGTGAATTCAACGACTTGCAGTCAAATTTTCATTAAGAATAAGTAGAATTTACTAACTCTGTAGGCCGAACGTTTTCAAATCTTTGAGATCCTTTTTCAGAGGCTACAGAGTAAGTAAATTCTACTTATTCTTAATGAAAATTTGACTGCAAGTCGTTGAATTCAATAAAAAAGTTAATATTAACAACGCAGTTCGTCATGGAACAAGGAATCCAGGAATCTAATATTTTGTTTACTTTATACAAAATAATGTTTTGTACACTTTTTAATATTTGCGAGCATTATTTCTGTGTGTCTATATCACACATACGACCAATAAAAATTGATAAATTTTAGTATTGATAGTATTTCAAATGTTATTAATCTAAAATAATGTATTTATCTAAATTAATGTTGTTATTTATCTTACTTGATCTTAGATGTTGCCTGTACCAAACTTTCTTTAGTAGCTATGATAATTCACCCTTTTGAATTATAGCCATACCCAAAGAATAAAAAATAATTCAATAGCCTGCAATGATAATATTTACTAAAAATCGAATAATGCTTGACATGACACATACATACAAATAAAGTAAGTATATTCACCACAAAATTACTTCAGTATTAATTTATGTTCAAATTATTCAACTCATTAATAAGATAAAAAATCCAGTTGGAACTCCAGTGTTGAAATTTGATTCAGTAGGCCTCTAGCCGTGTTTGAGGAAGCATTCCAACAATGCGAAATGGTCATCACACGAATAAGTAAGTGTTGAATTCACTAGTAAAGTTTATTTTTAATAATTATTTATGTAAATCAGTTCTCAACAACATACCTGATTCAAAATATCAAGATAACACCTTGATGATTGGTTGAAGACGTCAGCTTTATAGTAAGAATATTTTTTTTCTAAGACTTGCAATTTCACCTACAAATAGAAAAGTTGAATTAATAATAAGAACAATGCAATTATATAACTACGATATAGGCCTACAGTGTCAAAACTACAAAAGAACAAATTATTAATTTTAAAAATCAGTAACATGAGGGCACGTATATTAATTTTCAGAAACATGTCTGCACTGAATTTTAGAAATTTAGACTTAGTTAACGGAAATTCATCAAATTCAAGACAGAGACTCATGAGGGCATCATCGGCAGGAAAAAAATCTCAACTAATAATTGATGGAGATCACTAACATACGGTAAGCATATAAACTAAAAGCACGTTATATTCCAACACAATAGAAAAGTGTTAAAAAATAATAATAGAATATGTCAAACAGTATTAATTTAATGGAAAAATAGGTAATTTTGTATTATATAAGAAGTTACTGAGCATTTCTGTATTGTTCTGAAAATGGCAATAGATTAGATTTATTTACCGGACGAACAGAGGTCTCTGTTTCAAGTCTACCGTTCTGCATTTGTCTGTATGTAACGCATTTACGGCCAAAATGCGTGGACCAAATTCAATGAAATTTTGCATGGATCTTCCTTTAAGGAATGCCCAGCGATTTATGTGCAAGGTTTTTGCAAAACATGCCCTCCCCCCTACATCTTTTTGGGGGCCCAATTTATCCCCGATTATTGGAGTGTCTGATTTCAGTTGGAATGGTTTTAAATTAAAATTAAGACGATTTAATCCGTGACAAAAATTCGATAAACTCAAAGTGAGGCTTTGGAGAGGGGGGTTCAAAATCTTAAATATTGAGATTTTTTCAAATTTATTTTTTGTTTTGGTAGGGTTTTGAACTGAGTGGAATGGTACATACTAGAATTTTAATAAATTGAGAATTTAGGGGTAGAAAAAATTGTATTTTCAAAATTTTGTGGGTAATTTACGATTTTTAGAAGTGGAAGGTAATTCTATAATAAGAAGGTTGACACTGGACTACTCTTTGAATATTGGAGGTGGGAGGGCGAGAAAATTAAGTTTATTCAGACTTCCATTCGAAAATTTACAAAAAAATAATCCCTTTTGAAGCCAGTGGCGAAAATACTTTGGAAAATTGATTGATTGCCTTTATTGAGGGCAAAGTTAGGACTCTTGGTCCTCTCTTTCACTCAAAATTTGAGGGGGGGGGGGGGTGTAAACAATTTTGAACTTTTTTGTGTTAATGGATAATTTTTGCTTTTCATGGTTGAATGTTAAAATTATTTTTTCATGCATAAAAGCTTAGTAGCCCTTTATTAGGTAAATGGGTAATTTCCAGAGGGCTTCAAAAATTTTGGAATTTCAAATATTGATTTTTGCAGTTTCTAGGCCTATATCAATGAAAGATTAAGCAATAAAAATTGAGTAGATTGAGGTCTACACTGTTCTCAGAACTATTAGTAATAGAATCAATGAGCTATTTGAAATAAACATGGTCCTTCTAAAAGAAGGATGCTTTGTCCCAAGTGAAGTAGAAGCTTCAAATTTTTGCCTCAGCTGACAAGTAGGCTACTGATACCAATCACGCACAAATTTCAAATTACCTGCTGTCATTACAGAATCACTGGTCAAAGACGAAGAGAAAGGTAATCTATTGATTAAGTTACCTATTGAGAAAGATAAAATAAATTCATTTGAATCACAAGATACAAATAAAAATGGAAATTACCTATTTGAATCTCAGATGCGAGGTAATTTCGTTATCAGCTTAGGCCTCCTTTCCTTGAAAGGCGCAACAGTAAGGCTACGATGTGTGATTTCATTATCATTGCAAAATTTAGATATCTTGTTCGAGACCATTCATTTGTCATCGTACAAGAAGCATCTAATTAAATCTGACATTGTTCTATCAAGTATAGTTATTGAGGCATTCAATTCTATAGATGCTGATAAAGTTATAATAAAGTTATCCTTTTCATCGCGGATACAGTACTCCAGTTGAAATTTTAGATAATAAATTAATAATATAGAAAAACATCAAGTTAAACCTACGTGTCAGGTCGAGCTTCATTACTTAACTTCCGTAAGCTACATTCACGAAAAACATTGACACATCAGTTCTTTCAAAGCACCAGCTTATAGACATATAATCAAGCTATTTGTAATAGAACTCAACAGAAAATATGAATCAATTATCAATAAAATAGAATTTGAAACTTTGTTCAGGTTCCTATGAGCTAGCAAAGTTAAACAACTGCATTGAGTATAGAATACTGACTAATCGATCATAACCTCAATCCTGTCTACCTCACGTACGAAATGGCAACTGGCAGGTTGTAACTTACGTTACACGAAATAAAGATTAGTAATTGATGAATACTGTAAAAAATATAATGTTATCGCCTTCACTATATTAGTATTATACTGAGAAAAAGATGCAATTAATACAAGAATACTATCTTTGTCGAAAGATTGAATATTCCCAAGATAACAAAGTAGGAAATCTGATGGGTAATTTCATAATTAGAAGGGTCTAAAAATCATTTCAAACTCCAAAAACTATCGGGTTTATTTTGTAAAAACACCGACGCTATGAATATTATAAAATTTTGCAAGTTTAACTACTCCACGAAGTATCACTGATTCACCGTTTCCAGATAACACGAGCTCAGATCAGATCAGCTGTACTGACTACGGTAGTACAAAATGTCCGTTAGGAGAGTGGCACTAGGGTGCAATTGATTTCACAATGAATGTATAATGTAATTGAATATTATGAAAACTAGTGAATCTTCAGAATAATTGGCAGGACAATTAGACTCAAAATCATAATTATCATGAACAAAAGAATTTTCAAATCCGTAAATTCAAGTTTGTACCGTACCTAACATAATTTAATTTTCCTGAAAACAAACTGTTCAAGAAGTTCAAATGAACTGTTATGAAAAACTGATAAATTAATAAAAAGTTTCAATTGAAATGACTTACCTTCCGATACAATCACAATCAAAATGGTTGCTAATCGTATCAGTTCAGTAGTCCTATAGTTCAGTTCAATGACAATGGTCTGGCTTGGCGCAATCTGCAATGAATTTAGTGACAAGAAATTCTCCCTGCTTCCGGAAGGAAAAGGAAACAGTTAAAAATGTTGGTTTAATTTTCAAAATTTCTATTGAAAATCTCGGAATAGATCAACAAGATGAATTTAGAAAATTACATAAATTACTAAATAAGTAGCTCTTAATATAAAATGAAGTTGAAGGGTAACTGGAAAGGCAAATATAACCACATATGGTAGATAGGAATGTCCAGTCCAACTAGTGAAAAATAGTATCCGGTTAACATTGTAATGATTCAACAATTGAACTTTTTATACAGCCATCCAATCTAAGAAATATTATTATTAATCATCATTGAATCATTTTCAATTTGGCCATTAGTTATATAATGTGTGACTAGATTTCATAATCAATTAACAAACTCACTTCCATATAATAAACTTATCATTTGTGATAAGAAAATCACATTTTCAAAATAAGTAATAAGAAATGCTATTTTTCGAGTCCACTGAGTCAAAAGTTGGAATAAGTTTGATCTAATTGCATGGCTTTGTCAAGGTTTTTTCTGTTTCCAGTCGGTTTGCCAGACTGGTAGAACTGTTTCCCTTTATCATTTCATTGTTGTAGCCTTGCAGCCAATTTCGTATAATGCCAATGACAGTACGTTATTCAAGCAGGTTGATATTTTTAGTTCATATAAAACATATATTGAGCTTACATTACAAAAAGCGTTCCTAATAATAATGATCAGGCCAAGAGTAGGTTAAATATATATTACTTGAGATTAAAAACGGATAGCGTACACCAGAACAAACAACAAAGCCTGTAACTTAATTTCTAATCTACGTGAAGCAAAAATCTGCTTTCGTAATAAACATGTTTTTGAATAGAATCCATCTCCTCACCTGCTTAGGCCAACTCATTGCTCAATCTAATAAGCGCTACATTTTGAACGTATCCAATTTAAATACCGTATTGTTGCCGACTGATCAGTCATTGGGTTTATTAATTTCTTCACGTTAACTGTTGAATAACATGAATAAAATATTATTGTTTTGTGTTTTTGTATTGATAGCCTAACATCAAATCCATCCATGAATGAAAAGAGATCGCGACATTTTCAACTAAGCTTATGTAGCCAAACCGCGATTTTAATATTTTAACTACCTACGTAGCCTAACAGGCTATTTTATTTGAGCCCAACTGAACTACAAAATTACGGTTTGGTTAATACAAGTTCTCAAATAGAATAGACCAGTACCGCACATGAAATTCGTGTTCTTTTCAATCATTAGCCAATCATAAAACTGCTTACGTTTCCATGTTTCGAGTCTCTGAAATTCATCTTCGGCGTAGCCTACAGCATGAACCCTACATGCACCTAGCTAACCAAAACTAGGCAATATTCTTACATTGATAAGCAATTAGAACTCTCGAAAAAATAATGTTTTCATATAATGAACACTCCTCTAACTTATATAGTTATAGTTATTATATTCCATTCATCAGCCTATTTAGTCAAATCAACAAAGTTCGTAATATTATCGGCTGGCGTCGATACTGTCGGTGATTTTCACAAAATACCCCAAAAGAATATCAAATAATTATATGTGTTTTCCACGTTTCACTCACTTTGGGCTACGTTGAATCAACTTTGATCTTGACAGTGTCTTTATAAATTCGCCTCTTTCCGTCTTCTCCAATATAAATATCCTCCATTCTTTCAGAAGTGGATAATTTATCTTCGGACATCTCTGTACCTGTTCTATGTTTGGGCTTTTCCTAGAACCTTTGATTTTGGTTTTTCAAAATATTCCCGGGGCTGTTACAGTTTTTGATATTTCATCTGTTGTATTCAGCTCATTTAAATCGTCCTGAACTTTTTTAAACAAATTGCTTTTTTGTTTTTCTATTGCAAAAGAAATCGAATATTTGTTTTGTGAGTCTGTTTCCCATCCTGAATAAGATGCATGTGGGAGTGAAAACTTTATTATTAACTTTTCAGGTAAATTCAACGACTTCCAGTCAATTGGCTGCTAGTCGTTGAATTCACCTAAAACGTTAATGTTAACAACGCAGTTTGTCATGGAACAAGAAGTAATCCATAAACATTATTTTTCGTCTTTTTCTTATTGTTTCTGAGAGTTTTTGTGTGCAAGTCTTTATTGGATATTAGATTTATTTCATTGTTCTAAATCTTGAATCCTATTATTTTCCTTGTTTTTTCTTTCTTTTCCCCCAAATTTTCCAATAGTTCTATATTATTCAGTGTCAGGATTTCAGCAGCATATAACGCTGCTGGCTTTATAACTGTGCAGTAATTTTCAATTTGTAATTCCACTGAATAACAAAAAAGGCTAATGGAAAATTTGGAAAAAATGAGAGTGACTTTTTATTGTACGTCTCCTTAGCTGGAATTCAAGTTTAATTTTTTCTTGGATTTCTTGTTCCGCAACGATCTGCGTTGTTATTATTAACTTTTTATTGTAAATTTAACTACTTGCAGTCAATATATTAACTGTGAATAAATAATAATATTCCTACTCATTCTTGGCCAAACGTTTTCTAGTTATGAAGACTCATCGACAATGCCTAAAATTAATTAGTTTTTATTTTTTTGTAAACCTAGAACCAATTCCTCTCTTTTTTAAAGTATAAAATAGCTTACAGAACAACTAACTCACTCAAAAAACAACTGCATTCTCAGACAACACCTCAAAACAAATACAACAGATCTGGAATTTACAAATTGAAATGCAATGACTGCAACAAGTTCTATATAGGACAAACTGGCAGGACATTCACCACTAGATTTAAAGAACACACAAAAGCCATCTCACACACCCAAACACACATTCCACTTTTGCTGAACACATCATTTCAACAGGCCACAGTTATACAGACTATGACACTAATTTAGACATACTACACTTCACTCACAAAAGCCAGGAACTCAATGTTTTAAAACAATATGAGATTTACAAGATTTACAAACACACAAAGCAGCAGCCTGACAACATTTTAGATGATCAACTTAACTTCTTCTCACATACTCTCTTTGACAAAATAATCCTAATTTCAAACCTCCCGCCTATTCATCCCCCCACCCTTCTTTCTTCCAACATTCATAACCCGATTTTGCAATGGCGATTATACTCCAATATTCATTTTTTATTGATAAAGCCAAGTTCTGTGATGTTTTCCATGACGAAATACTTGATGGACAATCTAATATCAAAACTGATACTGTATTTCTATTTAATATAAGATCTTCACTGACTTTTACTGGAGATACTGGAGGGATGCATTCCACTTCTAAAGAGAAGCTTCATCAGTCTGATGAAATCATAATACAGAATTTAAATATAAATACAGTGTCAGTTTTAATATTAGAAAGCCATGTTCTTTATTGAAGTATCTTCTTTTTAGTATTAAAACTGACACTATATTTCACTTTTATATATTCTTTTACTCACTTATATTGGGGATGCTTGAGGGATGCATTTCACTTCTGAAAAGAAGCTTCGTCAGCCTGCCGCCAGGGGTCATGCTTTGTTGAGGTTAGGATGAGCGGCCATTATGTAGTTAAAAATTGCATTGGATTTTAATTGTGTTTGGTCGTTGAGTAAGTTGGTTCTATCTTGTTTATGGTGTTTGAATATTTCATATTGCTCCAGTGTGTTTAGTTTGTGCCTTTTTTGGAATGTGTGAAGAATTTCTAAGTCAGTTTGGATGTTATTGTGTGAGTGTCCAGTGTTGATTAAGTGATCTGCAAATGTTGAGTCAGAGTTGGAATGTAGTGCTTTGATGTGTTCTTTGTATCTTGTGTTGAATGATCTGTCTGTTTGTCCTATGTAGCCTAGTACTTGGGGTATGTGTCGCATTTGAGCTTATGTATATATATTTTTTTTTTTGAGGATGAAGCCCACATAGGTCTGAGGACCTGTGCGTGGGTAATGAGTTGGATGATGGTGATTGATGAGTTGAACCTACAGTTTTAGGTGGGTTCCGAACCACCGGGAAGTGATTTTACAGCAGAGAACAGAGTGTCTTTTTTGCTGGCCGATCTAATCGGTCACCGTTACAAACAGGACCTACGAAAACGCAGCTTATCTCTCTGATTGAACATATACCTGCTACGGCTCGTGGCTATCACTTCCCTAATATTCCTGGTTTGTTGAATTTGTGAATTGTGCTGTTTGTTAGGTGAGCTGTTTTTTGTTTGAGCTGGTGTTTCAGGCTGTTTGTTGTTCTGAATGCTGTGTTAAATCCAGATTTTTGGAAGATGTAAGCTATTTTTTGTAGCAATAGGTGAGTGACAAATCTGTTTTGGATTTTTATTTTTCATTTTATTCAGGATTTTGTCTACTAGATTGGTGTTGGATCCGTTTTGTTGTACTAGAAGTGAAATGCATCCCTCAAGCATCCCCAATATAAGTGAGTAAATCAATATATAAAAATGAAATACAGTGTTAGGTTTAATACTGGATTGTTCATCAAGTATTTCGTCATGAAAAACATGACAGATATCTTCTTTCACTTAGCCTTTTGGTCCACTGTGCAAGCACGCAGAGTTATAGAGTTACTAAAGGAAGCAAACTATTGCCTACAACAAAGTATTGTACCTTTAAATAAATTACAATTGATTTTGGGTGACTGGTGCAGCGCATTATTCCATAAAATCTATAAACAATGAATCAATTGAATGAATGAGTTAATATTACAATGTATGCACAATTTGAGCCTCATATTTGAATATAATTCTGAAAACCAATAAAACTGAACGTTAATTAAAAATTAATCTATCTTTGTATTCAATGTTTTAATAAGACTGTACCAGACTGTAAGCTCTAATAGGTACCGTGTACTGTTCAAGAGTTCCTGCTACAAATACTTCCAGGACTGAAAATAAAATAAAGTATTGTTCATAGTATTCAATACATTTTTCATTCATATTACCTCAATATATATATATAACTGATTTCATTCAGCTTATAGTTGTTGCCTAATCTTACAATGGGATTGTATAGAAATTCGTTTTTTCCTGACCAGGTGAGAAGATAAAAACTCTAATACTGGTATTACTTTAATTATTGAGATCAGCTACTTGGCCAAGAGTGATCAAGGACAATAAATCTAGACAAAGTTGAAAAATTATAGTATAGATATAAATAATGAAGTGGGTGAGTTTTTTAACCCATTAATGCCCCGATTATTTTCTCAATTTCTCAATATTTCATCCCATATTCCTTTAGAATATAACCACAGATCAACCATCAAGATTTCCTTAGTCTATGATATAACAAAATTAAAGTAGAATTAAAAGTAGAAACGTATTGCCAAAACGTTTGTCGAAGTGACGGAGGAGGGGGCACCTCTGCGCTTAGCCAATAACAATTGGGCAGTTACCACACCAACTGATACAGTGTTGCGATATCTCCTACTCCCAAACCTCGCCAGTCCCAGTGGCCACTGTAATAGCCCGATAGCTAGTGGTTAGGAGTAATTTTGCTCACTTAATCTTTATTGATTAAGATTAATAATTGTATTCCCCCTTTTTTTTAAATTCGTTTGAATTCGGCCAAATTTGCGGATGATTTGATATCAAGGGTTAAGCCTGAAAGTGTTTTTCTTCAGATTAATTTTGATAATTTCCTTTTAAGCAATTTTTGATTAATTTGTTATTCCTAGTCAGCTTAAGTGTTCATGAATTAATCTGAAGGGTTAAGCCAAATATTCACTGTTCTGTTTCAATTTTGCTTATTTATTTTGTTTTACATTTAATGTTGATTATTCTTTGGGAGACACAATATATGTGTTAAAATTCAGTTGTCCATCATTTTTCTTGTTCACCCTCTCCTAGAAAAAGTTGCTCACCCCAGTATTGGTAACCAGAAGGTGTCCGGTTACAGTACATATTTTTCAATGCTAAATTATTTACTCATTTATTAAGTGCAATGTATTTATTCATTACAATGTTATCGCACCTGAGCTTGCTGAGAATGTTCTAGCAAATCATCTAGCGATCATTTGTTCGATGTAGGCCTATTTCTTGTTTATTAAAAACTAGTTTCATTATTGATTATTCAATGACAAAAGGTTCAACTCGGACACTTAATCTCAATGAAATTGTGTCATCACTTTTATTCAAAACAAAAAGGAAGAAGTTAAGCTTTTAAAGTTCATAGAGAAAAATTCCAGACATCAGTAAAACTACCGAAACATTAAAAAAAACTTATTCACTTGTTTTCAAAGTGATAGTAAAAGTTAAATCAAATATAAAAAGTCATACATAAATCGCATGATTGATTTTTCCTGAATTCACTGCATTCCTTCCTGAGTTAAACAAGAGTATTTCTACTATATCTTTAATTATTGAGAATAATCATCATTGAGACTTGGATTTTTTCGAGCAACTACTTTGTATAGGGCCTACTAACATTCTACAAGAAATTCAGCTTTACCCCAATTTGTTACAACAATGTCTATTTTTTGCATTCATTGCCTGAGCAAAATCAGTTTGCGGCGTGCTACTGCCATAGATTAGGGAGTAAGTAAGGTTCGTCTATGCTACTTCACTGCCATTTTGTTCAGCATTCCGCACGACGTGGCAACACCGTCGCCGAACTTTGCCGAGACACTCCGACCGTCCCCGAAGACAACACCTCCAAGCCGACTTCCCAATACGTTTCTGCTTTTAATTCCACTATAATATTATTTTTCTGAAAAAGACTTGTGAATTATTGTGCTAGCTTGCAGGTGAAATTTTTAGTGAAACAGACCTAGCCTAAGATTTCGATTCTAATTTGAAATTTTGTGAAAAGGAGTTTTGGATAATAGCCTGTTATTCACATTGATTGTATGTTAGTTGAATGAATAATAAAAAAAATAACCTAATAAGTCCAAAAAAATCCTTCTAACAATTTGTCAACTATCAGTTTGACACAAAATGAGGTTGTCAACACTAATAATTATTATACAACCTATTAATATGAAAGAGTAAAAGAGTTTAAAAGATAGAAGTGTTTTCTTTCAGAAAATGTCGTTTATTTATATTCATATCAAGAAGAAAACTTATTATGTAGCAACTTTTCATAAAAATTCTTGTGAAATTTTCACTGTAATTCAATGAGTTACTGTTTGGAAAATTGAAAGCCTTTCAGCATTGCACAATCCATAAAAAATTGTTTTTCATTAAGATTTTCTTGTATATATTTATGATAATCCTTTTTCACCTTTTCCTATTTTATTTCTGTTCATCTTTCCTTTTCCCTTTTACATGTTCTCCTTTTTTATTCCACTTTATATTTGAGCCGGATTGATTATTTTCACACAGTTATGCTGAGTTGATAAGAATTTTCATAGCTTCAGTATTCCAATTTTTTTGTTATTTACTATCTTTCTTATTGACTGAATGAAGAGAGGTCTCTTTTTCAAGTCGACCGTTTTGCATTTCTCTGGCTGTCTGTTTGTAACTCATTCACGGCTTAACGTGTGAACGAAATTAAATTAAATTTTAGGAAATGTCCATCGATGTCTGTGTAAAGGTAGCATTCCGATCACGGCAGCCGCTGCGCCTACTGCTCTTATGGATTTACATGCACCGCTTTCCGATGGAAGCGACCTGGCAGCGCCGCCAGGGGGCGTGGCTTCTGCGCGACCTTGGCAGCGCTGCCGAGCTGCTACAGAAGCGGTATGGTCGCGCTGCTCACTCGGGATAGTAGTTGTAGAAAGCATTAAAGTGCTGTGATTCAATTAGCGACGTTTACTGATGAAAATGACGAGTATATAACTCGGATTTATATAACTATCATTATTATTTTTCTGCCTTGTAATTTATATTTATTAGGTACACCATTGATATTATACAAAAAAAATGTAATTTAAATAAAACTTATAAATCTGTATACTACATTCCAGCATGAGCCAAGTGCTTGTGCGCTGGAGTGGAGTTCTATGAGACATGAAAAATTGAAAAGAAAATAAGAAAAAATTGTCTGCAAAATCAAAATTTGGATTTTTAGATAGCACATTGGAAAGATTAAACAATTTTATTTACCAACCGAACTATAGTAATACAGTATATATAAATAATAAGTTGAAATACATGAAAAACACAATTATAGAACTTATATTTTAGTGAAAGATAGTTACTGGGAATTCATTACTTTTCACCCATGCATTAACTATTCTATTCTCTCTGACTGCACATGGCAGTTGCTGCCTGGTCGCTGCTATCCGACGCATAGTGGCAGCGCTGCTCAGCAGTTGCAATGTGTCGCGGCTGCTGCCGGGCAGCAACTGCCGAGATCGGAAATCTACCTTAAGGATTTTCAGAATTTACTTGCATTTAAAGGATATTCAAAAGAAGAAAAAAGAAATGCACTCAGGCCTTCTTTAGAAATCATATGAATTTTAAAATGAGCTTCTCCATCATATGCAATTAGAATCAGATTTAAAGATATCCCTCAAGCCTTTCCTATTCATCTGGTTGAACCTTCATAAGGATTATGTTATCATTCATAAATATAATAACGAAACAAAAGAAACAAATAATTTCTAATATTCCAATTAAGTATAATAATACATGATTACAAAGTAAATTATAATTTAGCGAAATTGATAGATATTATCTAAGAATTCATCATACATGTGAAATATGATGTAAGCAATCAGCTATCTGGAACAAAATAATCACAAATAATTATCATCAAGTACAAGTAGTATAAATTCCTCTGTACAAGCACCCTTATTCTTGGGTGTGAGGTCTACTGTTTACAGAACTACTAGTTGAAAATGTAATGGAAGCTCTAATTTTAGCTTTATTGCATTTTTGTCTCATTTCATCTGTAATGTAGTCTGAACCATCGACAGGGTTTTCAGGTTCAGGATCAACAGGATCGAATAGCTGATATTCAATAACCTAATTCATAATATTGTAGAATATATTATGTTTTTACATATTTTTCAGCATGTGATTCAACAGCATAATGACTGAAAGCCATGCCATGGCTATTAGCCTAGCAACCCAAAAATAGTCTGGTTGAGTTGTATGTAAAAACTGGATGTGTTAAGACGTGAGTAAATGAAAAACATTGATTAATTATTTAAAAATCCTACAATTTATTTAACAATATTTAGATCCCAATAGGTGTAAACGGTTTGTAGTCCTTCCAGATGGATTGCGGTTAAGACTGAAAATTATATAATAAATATTTAATGAAGGTTCTGGTTCTGTTTGCTCAATTTTTGGTTTACTTGTAACTGGTTGAATATGCTGTAGACTCAAAGCTTAAAAAACCTAAAATCAACACATTTTATATTATTTTGTTTTTTCATCACATTTGATGTGAGTTTTCTAATCAAAATCGGCCTATGGCAAGACTTTGATTAATTTTATACGGGAATTTTCCGAAATGCCATTATCATTGATACAGACAGTGCTAAGTGCTACTGCCTTCTGCATTGTGCATTTTGTGCTTTTTGACACTCCCAACTGACTTAAATTTGCTGTCACCTTTGTTGTAACCAGTCTAACTGCACAAATAAGGACAGGCATGATTGACACTCTTTCTTGCTGCCAGATTTCCCTTATCTCAGTAGCCAGGGGGAGATACTTTCTCAGTGTAGTACTGATCCAAGTTGTGGCAGCATGGTACAGTATGCCAATCAGCGGCGTAGCCAGGGGGAGGGGCATGGGGTCCAGGCCCCCCCCCCGAAATTTCATAAATAAAAATTCTTCAAATAACTAATACATAAAGACTTATTAAAGCCGAAGGGTTCTATCTATATTGTTGTATTATAACGAACAGAATGCAGAAACCCTGATTGTGTAATAGAATAAAGCTACAGTTATAGTCAGATTAATGTATTGATCAAATATTTACTCATATAGAAACTTCTAGATTCTTTATTTAGGTGCTCAAATTGATAATTTTGATTTAAAATAAGCTGCGAAATCGAATAAAACATGTTAGAAAAGTGTAACTACCATAATTATTGAAATATTACATTAAATAAAACGCACTTTTTCAAGTTTGAAGTGGATTAACTTTGTTAATTATTGATAAATCACCTTTTTGAATAAACTCATCTTGTAGAAAATTTAGTTTTGAAGTTAAAATTCAGTATAACCCACTAGCCTAAATGCATTCAGGAAATCGGGATTTTATTAATGAAAACACACAAATAAATGCAAGTTCTATGCAAGCGTGTAAAATCGGTGTTTTATGATAAAAAATTCCGATTTCATGAACTTGGGTTGGGTGCGTTTTGGGCTAATGACATATATTATAGGAAACTTATAAAAAGGTATATAATGAAAAGGTATGCTTTCTACATGTTTATTTGAGTTGTATTTTTATAAACTTGAAATGCAATTTATTATCATTCTATGAATTTTGAGACTCAGTACATGTTACGTTATGGTTAGTTTCAATTCAAGGGTTTTGACTCAAAACAGCCACAGATATTAGTGTATCAAAACTTATCATGTCAAACCTGGCCACCTAGGTTCTTGGGTAGTAATTTTTCTAAAATTTCTTTTGAACTTTAGAGCCCAAGTTGTCAAGATTAGCATTTTACACCACTAAATTAAAAAAAATCCGGATCCTCCTATTTAGATAGAATTAGGCGTTTAGATAGAATATTGGGCTGATTCAACTCTCACATACCTGATTCATATTACTGTATTTGTATTATTATACTTATTCCGATTGATTGTATCTAAATCTGAATGTGTTTATCCTTAACTGAGAATAAATAGAACTGAACTAAAGGCTCTGTTTTTCTTTGTACGTTTTTTCAAATTGGAATTACCTACTTAATTTTTATTGAGTTCTTCAGATTTCTACATCTTGAAACGTATTTCTCTTCAATTTTCTTTTTCAACTTCAATTTCTTTTTGAAAGCTTAGAGCTCAGTGTTGAATCAGATTTCAAATTTTGCATTCCCAAATCGTGTTAAATTGAAAGATTGAATCACATGGAAAACATGAAAGTCAATGAATAGATTCACAATTTTTGTACCTTTGTTTTACTAAACTGCAACTTCTCTTAACTTGAAAATATTTTAAAAAATTTGGAATTCAAAGATTGAATGTAATTTTTAAATTACTAAAATGAAATAAGTTAATCTTGAAATTAAATGTTGAATCATAGATCATTGAGAATTTTTCTATTTATCATACGTTTGTAGACATCTTATGAATATTTGAAACTAAATTTCCAATATTTTATGTTTACAGTTTATTATTTCACACATAACATGGCTCAAACGACGAAGTGGAACTATCCTCCAGGGTCTCCCCACCAATAAAAGCCATACGCTTATTTATTATTGTAAAATGATGAATAAAATATTTAATAACACTTTGAGGAAACTGAAATTGATAAATTCTGTTTCTGTATATTTTCAGTTTGTTAAATTGTTAGTTATTTTCAGTTACTTATAAAATATTTGTTTAAAAAATTGCGTACCGGTATTAAAATGGGAATTTTTCCAATTTTTATTTTTGGAATGAGCCATTGCATCATTCATAGTTGAGCTTCGTCATTTTTTTTTTTAAAGAAAAAGCGTGTAGAACAGTATACTTTTCAAAAGGACCAACTCATGAATATCATGGTTTCACTCATAATTATTTACTACTTCTATTATATTAATCGTTTTGCAACAAAGTCCGGTCAGGAGAGCCATTGTCTGACCGCCATATTTGTCAGCTCATAATTAGCATCAAGTTACACAGAGTGCACCTATGAAACGAACTAGCTTTACAGCTAATGTTCTTGGTTATGTTCAGGCTACATTGAAAGTTCACACTAAATATTGTCACTTGGAGGAAACACCCTCAACTTGAATTTGAAGGAGTTCCACAACGCTGTGTAATTGATATTTGGCACTGGATTGGATTGGCCAGCAAAAGAGACTCTGTTCTCTGCTGTAAAATCACTTCCCGGTGGTTCGGAATCCACCTAAAACTGTAGGTCTAACTCATCAATCATCATCATCCAATTCATTACCCACGCACAGGTCTCAGACCTATGTGGGCTTCATCCTCCAAAAAAAAAAACTAAAAAAGTTTTGGAAAAGGTTCAATATATCACATTTTGTAAACAACTTTGGAGCTAAAAATTTCCACGTTTACTATATGACTGATTTTGATCTCTCTGCTGCATACCGCATATCGCATAACATGAGTTGTTGCATCATTTATAGCTGAGCTTCATTATTTTTTGGAAGAAAAAGCTTGTAAACCAGTAATAGCCTTTCCAAGGACCAGCGCCTGAATATCATGGTTTCCTTCATAAGTATTTGCTGCTTCTAAATGTCGCATGTCACATAACATGAGCTGTTGCATTATTTATAGCTGTGCTTCGTTATTTTTTGGAAGAAAAAGCTTGTAGACCAGTAATAGCCTTTCCAAGGACCAGCGCCTGAATATCATGGTTTCCTTCATAAGTATTTGCTGCTTCTAAATGTCGCATGTCACATAACATGAGTTGTTGCATCATTTATAGCTGAGCTTCATTATTTTTTGGAAGAAAAAGCTTGTAGACCAGTAATAGCCTTTCCAAGGACCAGCGCATGAATATCATGGGTTCCTTCATAAGTATTTACTGCTTCTAAATTCATAGCATGTCGCATAACATGGTATTCATCTGAAATACCATTGGCTCCTAACATGTCACGTGCCACTCGTGCAATGTCCAATGCCTTTCCACAGGAATTTCTCTTCACCAAAGACACCATTTCCGGAGTGTGCAAATTCTTATCCTTCAGACGAGATACTTGCAAGCAGCCTTGCAAAGCCAGAGATATTTCTGTGAGCATGTCAGCCAACTTCTTTTGAACAAGCTGATTTGCAGCTAAAGGTTGGCCAAACTGGGGGCGGTCCAGAGTATACTGACGTGCAGTAGCAAGACAAAATTCGGCCGCTCCTATAACACCCCATGCAATTCCAATACGAGCTGATGTTAAACATCCAAGAGCACCCTGATTTGAACATAAATATATACAATATTGAAATTATAATAAGAATCACCACTTAAGCTTTTTTGTAAATTACGTCTTGGAGACTCCATTTAGGGAGTATAAGACAACTTAGGTCAACAATTATACAATCTTATATACACTAGTTAATTACTATATCAATTAGTTGAGGTGGGGCTTAATTTTGTAGTGAAAAGAACTCTTGTACCATAAAAAGCTTTATCAACTAAATATTTTTTCAATTGATTTTTTCATATTTCTTTATTTTCAAGACTCTTTAAAAACTGCGGTAGCTTGTTGTAGTTTCCTACCAATATAACTAGGTTTTTGGTTTGAATAAGCTACTATTGTGACTCACCAAGTGGTAATCTACTCAATTTCTTGTATTATAATCGTGTACGTCAATATTTTGTATTATGTACCTCATTTTTACATAAAAAGTAGCTTCATACCTTCATACACATATAAGCAAGGTACAGTTGGGAGACCAAATCTCTTGAGCGGCGTACATGAATCCAATCTATTTACTCTTTCCATACGTATTCGGTTTACTTTTATTTGGTTAATTTCTTATTTTATTTTAACCGGGAATTTCATATGAAGTTTGTTTATATTTAGTGTTATTTAATTTAATTATATTTTTTGCTAGATTTAATTTAACAAAATTTTTTTATATACAAATTTTAAATTGATTTATTTTTTTAGGATATCCTTTATTTTTAATTTTTTTTTAAATTTTTATTTACGTTTAATTGATTTTTCGGTTTACTTGACAGCTTTCTTTTGGATCTTTAACACCCTATCAAGTTTTTTTTTATGAGTTACCCAATACTTCCCATACTACGATAGCTTACCTAATATGTACCGTAACAGTAAGAGTACATGGTAAGCTGTAAAAAGTGACTTTTTGTCAATTAATCTGACAAGCTATCTTAGGACAAATATCCCAGATGAAATTTTACAACATATTTTTGCAATGTATGGAGCCCAGGTCATCCATCTATCCTACAGAACTCCTAGGAATGTTTTTTTACTGGTCTAGTTTATTATCATTTAAAAACACGTTTATAGCCCTATCTTTATAATAAAAACTTGAAAACACTTTTAAATGGAAATTATGACTCACGTTATGGCGTGACGGCCGTTTCACTCTGTTGTCAAGAGCAACGCGAAGAGCATCACTCAACAGAGTGAAACGGCCGTCACGCTAAAACGTGAGTCATAATTTCCACTTAAAAGTGTTTTTTAAGTTTTTATTATATTAGTGGAAACAAGATGGATCTTCAACATCATATACTCTATCTTTATTTCACCTGTCTCCATTAGCCCTGTCATCACTTACAATTTTGGGTCTGAATGAGTAAATTTATCTGTAAAATCAAGACTCAATAAATTGAATAACTTTCATTCTACGACGGGTAAAGTACCGTACCCACAATTGATAATCAGTAATTAACTAATTCACCCTAGTTGAAAATTATAAATTTCTGAGATACAGAATATTTTAAAACAAGCATAAATCCAGGAGGGGGATGTATCCCCCCGAAAGTCTCAACCAACACTTTAAAAAAATCTGAATTTTTTAAATAATAAATCGACAGTAATTTTTTTTTTTACTTTTTGTCGACTTGCAGTCAGTTTTGCAATCAGAACTGACTGAAACTCGTTAAATTTACAACAAAAAGTTAATATTAACAACGCAGATCGTTATGGAACAAGAAATTCAAGAATAAATTATTGAAGATACATTTTTGGGATCACTCTTCATTATAAATACGGTAGTGATTTAAGATCATCAATATCACAATATCGAGCTAAACTCGTTATTATTAAATGATTGGTTTATTGGTTGTCCATTATTTCAACTGTCAAATAAAGTCTATGAAGTTTTCCATGATGAAATACTTGATAAACAATCTAATATTAAAACTCACACTGTATTTCTATTTAATTAAGATTCTTACTCACTCATATGGGAGGGATGGATTTCATTTCTATTTAGAGAAGAGAAAGGATGATGAAACTTCTCTCTAGAAGTGAAATGCATCTCCCTAATATAGGTGATTATAAGAATCATAATTTAAATACAAATACAGTATCATATTTGATGTTAGCTCATTTTCAAGGAGCTACAGGTCTTAACTTTAAGGCAGTTGTACATAAAAATTGATATTGTTTATAAATTGCAATAGAGGTGTATTCAGAATAAAACAATTTACTTACAACATAAGACCGTTAACAAATAATATACTCATACCTAACTGGAATAAAAGTATTTGCAGGCACCAAACACATCATATTTGCTGAAAACTATTCATTATCTTACCAACTGAACTATTATCATTTAATAATAAAAAATCATCTGTTTTTAAAACTGTAGAATGGGTCAAAGAGAATACCTTCTTTAAAATAGGAAATTTAATCTAGTTTATTGATCTTTTATGTGTTATTTGTATTCATTATTTGTCCTTATTTTTATATACTTATTTTATTAACTTTTATATTGTAGCTGTGGTGTTTTTTACTATTTTATGTTTCCTTGGTTGGTATGGCGCTCAAGCTATGCTTTGCTGGGTCGAAATATGGGTAACTGAATAGTCTAGAATCTTAGTTGATTTCTTATTATTTGAATTGACGTATTTTTGTTTAATTGGGAAATAAATCTTAATTTTATCCTATTCTTTATTCTTATTTATCAAATAAATTTACAGTACTTACCTTAAGACCAGAGATGTTAGGTAGAAGGTTTTCTTCAGGCACAATCACTCCATCCATCAGTATTGTTCCAGTTGTGGAAGCACGTAATGCTAGCTTGCCTTCAATTTTTGGAGTCGATAAATTCGGAGAGCCACGCTCCATAATAAATCCTCTTACTCCATCATCACACTTGGCCCAAATTATAAATAAATCTGCAATGGGAGCATTAGTGATCCATGTTTTACTGCCTGTCAATGAGTATGTTTTGCTCTCAGAAGAATAAACAGCTCTCGTTTCCATTGAGCTTGGATCACTTCCATGATTTGGCTCAGTCAGACCAAAGCAACCAATTAGTTCACCCTTTGCTAACTTGGGAAGATATTTCTGTTTCTGCTCTTCAGAGCCATAGGAATTGATAGGATGCATTACCAAAGATGATTGGACACTCATAGCTGAACGATAGCTGCTGTCAATCCGCTCAACTTCCCTGGCAAGAAGACCATATGCAACTGTTGACAAACTAGAACAGCAAAAACGAGTTAATTAAAAAACGTATTCTAAAAATAATAGTCTGTGATAATCTCCAATATGAAATACTTGATGAACAATCTAATATCAATACTGACACCATGCTTCTATTAAAATTATGATTTATACTTACTTATATTGGAGGGATGCATTTCACTTCTAAAGAGAAGCTTCATCAGTCTGATGAGGTAGTTTGCCTGAGAGAGCAGCCTGATGAAGCTTCCCTTTAGAAGTGGAATGCACCACTCCAGTACAAGTGAATAAAAATCATAATTTAAATAGAAATACAGTGTTAGTTTTGATATTGGAAAAATAATAAGTTTCAGACATTTTCAGCTCCTGACAAATCAATTATATATAGATAGTAATGTACTGAGTGTGAGAGCTCTTCTGTGAAGAAGAATCCAGCAGCTAATACATATTTGATACAAGAATGAGAAAAATAATGTCAACTTGATCATCCCAAGGATGATCAAGGATGATCGGCCACAGATCCTTTTTTTATATTGGACCAAAGATTTTCAATATACTTCCGGCATTCATTAAAGATGACGTTTTTTATAGCCGTTTTAAAAAGAATCTGAAACCTTGATTAATTACTAATGGAGTGAGGAATTAATGATTAAATTAAAATTATTAACTAAAACAGTTCTTCTATATTGTGGATATATAATATAACTATAATATACTATATCAATTTAAAAATATGCTATACTAATTCAATAATATACTAATAATTAAATACACTAATTTCTAATTAATTCGATTTGTTTTATAGCAATTATTAATGTAAAATTATAGTTGGTAGCTTCAAAATTATACGCCAAATTAAACGGGGTATACATACATTTTATAGTGGGATGATAAATAATATAATTTTATAAATTTAGCACTTTTTTATATTTATTATTATTATTGTTGTGTTTCTGTATTTATGTAAATAAACTCCTCTGAATATTGGTATATACTCCTCTGAATGGTAAGATATTCAGAGAGAAATTGAAATTGAATAATTAATTGACTAGAAGATGGATGGATAGATATAGATACATATAGATATAGATACATATAGATATAGATACATATAGATACAATCAAGCTTTATTCAATAATCGTCATTACATGGACAATAAGAAAATGAGTAAAAACACACTGTCTTCTACGACCTGGTTGCAGACCGTCAGCTGGAAATTCCGAACAAAAAATAACTTAATACTAGATCAACTATTATTTAATCACCTTAATATTTTTTTCTATGTTGTTAGATCTTAAAATGAAAAAAGATCACAAACATGGAAAAACTGACATTAAATATACCTGTAATTTAATTGGGATTCTAACAATATCAATAAAAAGGAACAACTCTAAAAACTATTAACATGAAGTTCACCAAGTCTATAAATTCAAATTTAAATTCATTTATTTGCCATATTCACAAAAAATTAACAATGAAACAAAATAAAGAACATACTTAACGGTACTTAAAGTTAATAACAAATACAAACAAAACTATTTATACAGTACATTAAATACGGCACTACTGGCTGAAGTAGGACTTGATCACCAGCAGTAAGTACAATATTTAGGTAAGTTTAGAAAAGCAAGAAAGTGAACAAATAAGGAAGAAAATTCCGGAAAAGGAAGGGGGACAAGTTATTAAGAATAGGCTACATTAAACTATTTAGTAAATGTTAGTTTTCATCCATTAATTTATTCCATTGCTGAGTTTCCAAGTAAATCTACCATTTATGAAGTGATTGTGTACTTAATTGCTAGGTACTCAATGTAATATTTGTTTATATTGATATATATTTGTAATATTGGTGTTTATTTATAGATAATTTTTTTTTGTAGATTACGTTTTGGAGACTCCAGTTAAGGAGTATAAGACAAATCAGATGGTAATCTGGTGAATGATTTATTATAAACATTGAATGCAGATGGACGTATATTGTGTAAGTTAGTATTTAATGTGAAAAGATCTTTATATAATTATAATTTTTTACCAAAGTTATACGTTTTTTATAAGCTATTCATTTTTTTATTTAATGTACAAAGGCAACTTATTGAAGTATTTTAAGCCTAGGTGATAGATGAAAGTGATGTGTTACAAAGCTGGATGAAATAGTTGGTGATGTTGTACTAAAGTTAAAACTGAATAGAACATATTAAAACTAAAAAAGAATCTAAAACAGAATAAGTATACAAATCAAAATACAATTGGAAACGTCAAGATATAAACGATACAAGAGCAAAAACATGGAAATACTAAAAATTTATTGTAAAACAAAAGTTGATTTTGAACATTTGTGAAGTTTTCAACAATAATAAACGCAAATGTAACTGAAGAGTAATAATAATACAATAGCTGTAAAAAAAAATTTCATTCAAATAATCAATAACTTTCACTTGTGTTAGTAAAGGCCTATATATGTACATTATTATAACAATACCGGTAATGCCAATTAGATTATAGTCATACCCATTCAGAGTGCAGCCCAGCGCTCCAATCTCTCCCATTTCCTTCATAATTGCCTTGTCAAAAATCTCATTGCGGTTTGCTAAAACAATCCTTGGCATCAGCTTCTCTTGACAATAGGATCGAAAAGAGTTTCTGGCGAGGATTTCATCTTCTGTAAGTTGCGATTCTAAATTCAGAGCATCTTCCCAATCAAATTTGAATAAAGCTGCCGAAGAATAGGAGCGAATATATGCAAAGCGGTTAGCTATTGATGAAAATGACATGCTGCTGAATGTTTAGGTTATGTTTATGTACACACATAACTATAAATGACATCAAATTACTTTGACTTTAAAATGTAGACAGTGTGGTCCAAGGTAATTAGAAGACAAGGTAGTGTTCACGCGCATCTCCGCTCATCTGTCGAGCCCTGTCAGCTGATGCACTGACGTCATCCGGGTCTCTTTCACGTTTTCGTCTATCTTTTATTTACATATTTAGTTGCATAACTTTATAAGTATTTTTGTCAAAATATATAAGATTTTCAAGAAACTTGGAACTCTCCTATGGTTTATGGTATACTTAACTCCTTAACTGTTAATCTAAGACATTTTTTGATACGATCATAAAATTATTTAATTCAGAGCACTCGATAATGTTACAGCATGAACATCAGGTTAAGCATTAAGGATAGTATTTTTCGGGTATTTACGTTATTTTACTGGTCTTTAAACACACTTCAATTAACTTTCAAGTACTGTAGAAGATTAAATATTCAATTTTTAAAGAAAATTAATTTGAGATGGTCCACCTCCACCCTCTAAACAAGGCAACACAATAAAATAAAGTCATTGAATAGTCCACTACTGTACTTTCACATCAAGAATTCCTGCATAATGTGAATTCTTGGCTCGTAACCCACCTAAAACTGTATGTCTATCTCATCAATCACCATCCTCCACCCCATTACCCATGCACAAGTCTGACCTATGTGGGCTTCATCCTAAAAAAAATTATTAAGAGAATTTCGAACAAAATATATGAGTTAATTTGATTATAATGAAACCCACATAGGTCTCAGACCTATGCTTGGGTAATGAATTGGATGATGGTGATTGATGAGTTGGACCTACAGTTTTAGGTGTGTTCCGAACAACCGGGAAGTGATTTTACAGCAGAGTCTGTTTTGCTGGCTAATCCAATCGGTCACCCTTACAAGAGGGCCCAGGAGTTTCGTAGCTTATCTCTGGTTGAACAGATACCTGCTACGGTACTCGGCTTCATTTAATAATCGAATTAAATTCTGCCTTTATATTCCTTGGTGGGCAAAGTTAAGACGCAGCCGGCCCTCTATTTTACTTGACCCTCCTCTACAGCTTTTACTTAAAAAAATGATATTATTGCCACTTTAGATATCAAAAGAAAAAGATATTAGTAAACAAAATATTTACTAGATAAAAAACCATTTTTTCTATTCAAAGCTACATTGGGCTACTTGAGTAAACCAAATCAAAAGGAGTGATCCTCTAGGAGATCTAGGAGTGACCTAGTGATCCAGGAGTGATTGCCTTGGTGCACTTTTTCCTAAATTCAGGGGTGCCCACAGGGGGGGGGGGGCTATGACGCAGACTGCGTCATTGAAATTCTTGGGGGGGTTCCAAAAAACGTTTTGGGGGGGGGGGGGTAAAGTTGATTGAAACCGTGTTTAACGTGACAACATTCAAAAATATACTACGAAGTCACCAGATAGAATGTCAATTAATGAAAATATATTTATAATTATTATTATACAATTGAATATGAATTAGCTAAAATAGTTATGTTTAGGATTTGTGCAGGAAGTTATTATTCAAACTTAGCAAGACGCTAAGCGAGTGCTCTGAAAGTGGTTTATACAACTTTACTCTCCTTAACAGTTACTAGTTAATCAGCAGAAAGAGCAATAAGTCGATTTAAAATGATCAAAAACAGACTCAGATCAGCTATGGGAGACTCATGGTTGTCCAATCTAATGGTTCTAGCTGCAGAAAAATATGTACTTGAGTCTATTTCTAACGAAGAAATAATTGAAAGGTTTTCAGTTTCCTCATCCCAAAGACAAAAACTTCTATGTGGGGTTTAGAGAGATAGATTTAACAAGCTTAGAAGGTGCCTAGCTAACTTGTAGATGGTCACAGCCTACAAATTTAAAATGTTTGACTTCAAACTGTTGATGTTTTTCATGTATTTTACGATAACTACTTACTAATAAGTAAGAACTGCTATAGCAAAACTTACTAAATACTAAAAATTCAGTAATTTTTCATAACTATGTCTTTATTTTGTTATAGCAAATGTTTGACTTCAAACTGTTGATGTTTTTCATGTATTGCTATAGCAGTACACGGCTCTACACAATGTTAAATAATATATGTGAGTTCAAATGATGTTCATATTTCTCGATTATATTATTTCAACAACAGGTTCAAATTCTTATTTAGCTATTTTGCAATTAAGTTTATTGAGCAGAAGTTCATATATTCATTTCATTGATATTTCTTTTTTACCTTTACAAAAAAATGTTACCTATGTAAAGAATCTCAAGAAATTTACATACATTTTGTATATTATAGATTGGGTTTGAATTTTTTCAATAGCTGTAAAAATCTTCTTTTAGTTTTAGAAAGAATACGGGGGGCTTTTTTCGCATTTTTTTTTTGGGGGGGGGGGCTAATTTATGGGGGGGGGCGGGGATTGGTGCTAAATTTAGGGGGGGGGGTGGTGCTAAATTTAGGGGGGGGGGTGCATCATGAGGCTTAGGGGGGTGGGCACCCCTGCTAAATTGATTGATTTTTATATTTATACTCAACGAAAATCACTATTGCCTGTAGTTTAGTTGGTTCTATTTGTTTGATTCTAGTGTGAAAAAATCATTACAACAAATAATAAAGTTTTGAAATGAAAACTCAATAAAATCATTAAAGTCATAATTGAAAAAGAAAGAGTTATTAATATTAATAATGATTTCGGGAATGCTTGCGACATTTCCCCCAACCAAGAGAGGACACCAGAGAGGGCTCAAACTTACATAAAACTACTTTTGAAAAAAGGGCGCCCAGCAAACTTGCAAAACGTCACACACTTGAAAAATGGGGCCCCCAATTTATTTCCTGCCCTGGAGCTCCGAGAGACCAAGCTACGGCCTGGATAAGTGATATATATATACTACAACTGACAATATACATTTAAGAAAATACAATAAAATACAAAAATTCTAACACATTAACAAAATAACAGTAACATATGGAGTGAGAAATGACCTAACCAACTATGGTTACATGTACTAGGATAGGTCAAGTTAGGGAATTGGTAAGGAATTCGTAAATTGGTAAGAACTCTTTCTTTTTCAATTATGACTTTAATGATTTTATTGAGTTTTCATTTCAAAACTTTATTATTTGTTGTAATGATTTTTCATAATATATGTTATATTTATGTAATATATGTTCAGATCATGGCTCTTGATTGGTTTATAAATAAGGTGACAAGATTTTTGAAACCCCAAAACGGGACAACTGGACGTATTGATCGGGGGAGGGGGGGTTGTTTGAAAATTGATCAGAAAAAAACTTTTTTTCTCTATACAAAGGTATTTTGTAGTCATTCTCCTGACACATATTATAATTATTAAAACGATACCAAAGTTTTTAATGCCATCGATGTTCACCATCCGAAGATGACCGAAGAATAATAAAAAGTCCGCTCATATAATAACGGGGGATTTTGGAGATAAGGTTCAATTGAAATTAGAACTTAAGTTCTAGAGCAATAATAATTATCAATGAAAGAAAAAAAAACCTATTCATGGAGTAGAATATTAGAAACTAATATTGCCAAAACGGGACAAATGGGTGTCCCGACATGGATGGTGGGGACAACAGGACATGACTCTCAAAAAAGAGACGTCTGGTCACCTTATTTATAAATGAACGGATTGGAAACGTGAGAAGCTGGAACAAGCGAGAAAGTGAGGATTTATCAAGAAATAGAAAAAAAGAGAGATAGATGTGTGAGTGTGGAGAGAACAATGAGCGAGAATGAGTGGAGGAGGAATTGATGCGGTGGATAGTCAAGAGGGGGAATGGGTGGGAGCGAGTGAGAGGAGTGGGAGGGAGTGAGAACGAAGAAGGAAATCATGAAGTAATGGAAGTAATAAATGAAGTACTGACTGAGTGGATCACTGTACTGGTAGACAAAGCTGAAATAAACAAATCTATCTATTAATAACCGTGGCTCGCTCCTTGGTTTGCAAATTCAGCAGTATTGTGCAAGCCGGTTGTTTGATTGTACGCATGCACAGACTCAGGCACGCGCTGGCGGAAAGGCAGATTACTGAAAAGAGCAGCAGAGCAGCTTTGTTTGTGTGTATTGTCTTCTAGCTTCCAGTAGCACCATCGATATAATTATATACACTTATGTTATTATAATTATATCGATGAGTAGCACTGCCGCTCTGTGAATGTAAACTGTGAACAATAGACCTCACTCGCCCTACACTCCTCAATCAAAAGGAGATTACATTTTTGAACAAAGTTCAAGAGCACTTTCTACTTAATTTTCATCGCTCAAACTTTCACTCATGATAGGAACAGCCAATATCGATATTTAAAAAGTTCGAAATGTTTGATGCCCACTAGAAATCACCCCTTTGTGTCTAATAAACAACGCTCTCTGTTCAGAAAATATTTAAAAAAAACTCAATTTCAATTATGTTCTATCATTTCTAACTTTTTCAATTTGTATAAAATTTTATTCTATTATTACTAATTATATAGTCTCGCAGTTCGAAGTTATCAAGGTTAAGTTTGAAAGGACGAATTTTTGTCCAGACTTCGCCCTTATTACGTAAATGCTTCACATAAAATCTCATTGTTAATATCTAAACTTTTTTCCCATATACAATTTTTTGTGTTTTCATAATATACTTTTTAATAAGTCACAATTATATTTTGTAAATTTACGTAAATGAAGTAATTTTATCTTTATCTTTATCTTATATTTAAGATTGACCGATTGGATTGGCCAGCAAAAAGACTCAGTTTTCTGCTGTAAAAAACACTTTCCGGTAGTTCGGAACCCACCTAAAACTGTAGGTCCAACTCATCAATCACCATCATCCAACTAATTACCCAATGGTCTCAGACCTTGTGGGCTTCATCCTTGAATAAAAATGTAGGGTTACAATGCATTTTTAGCAGCTCTAAATTAACCTTCAATCATAAAAAGAAAAAATTATCCATTAACAAAATAGTTAAAAATTTATCCACCCCATTGTTCCACTGAATTTCAGATTACTGCCACAGGCTTCAATGACTATTATTTTAACAAAATTTTCGAATGAAAGTCTCCAGAGTTTTTGTACTCTACCTAAAGAGAATTTTCAAATTATCTCAATATTTGAAATTTGTTTAATGTTTTTGTTTAAATTTGAAAAATATTTTAATTTTCTCACCACTCACCCCTAATCTTTAAATAGTAGTTCAGTGTAAAATTTCTTCTTTTATAGTTATATTCCACTTCCAATCGAAAAAACATAATTTATCCACAAAATGCTTTTTTGAAAAAGTCAATATTCCTCACCCTCACCACCAATGTTCAATTTATCAAAACTTTCTTATATACTACTCCTCTCATTTAAAAAAGCCCTACCAAAGCAAAAAAAATAAAAAAATCACAATATTGAAGATTGTAAAGATTTTGAACCCCCCTCTCTATAACTCTCAAAAATTCTATAAATCCAAGGGGGGGTTGGATTTATAGAATTTTCGTCACGGATTTAACCCCTCTTAAATCGTATTAATTTTAATTCGAAACCACCCGCAACCAAATTAGACATAGCAATAATCGGGGGTAAATTTGTCCCCCGTAAAAAATATGGGGGCATTTTTTGAAAAAAAAAACACTTTATGCATGCATCACTTGAGAAAAAATATTTTCATGCGAAATTTCATTACAATCAGTCAACCATAATCGTGTTACACATACAGACAGGCTGACGAAATGCTGAGAGGTCGAATAAAAGTGAGACCTCACTGCGTTCGGTCATTCAGTTAGTTTGTATATAGTAATACGAGTATTGGAGTGTCTGACTTGGGTGCGAGTGGTTTTAAATTAACATTGAAACGATTAGAAAGGGGATATAATTTCTCACAAAATTCGATAAACTCAGCGTTGGAATTGAACATTTTAAAAATCATCAATATTGAGATTTTTTATTTTTTTACGTTTTGGTAGGGCTTTTTGAGCTGAGTGAAATGAGATATACGGTACCAGCTCTTGATAAAATTTACCATTTAGGGTTGGGTGGGAATAAATTGTTTTTTCTAAAAACTCATTTTGTGGATAATTTTTGTTTTCTCCGATTGGTAGTGAAATGTAACTCTATGGGAAGAACGTTGACACCAAACGTTTTTCCAAGTATTAATTTTAATTGGAAGGAGAGAAAAGGAGGAACAAGGAGAAAGGAGTGGAAATGTCAAAAAATTTAATATTGAGATAATTTGGAAATTTTTGTTTTAATCAGGTAAAGCATAAAACTCTACAGACTTTTATTCAAAGAATTCCCTTTTTGGCTAGGGCCGGAAAACTTAATTTTTCTTGTAACTTAAGGGATGAACAGATTTTAAACTTTTTATTAAATGGATAATTTACTATTGTCAAGGTTGGAAGTAAATACTAAGAGCTTCAAAAAATGCATAGTAACCCTTTATAAGGAGTGATTTCTAGGGAACGTCGAAAATGTTGAGCTCTTCAAACATTGACTTTTACAGTTTTTATCAACAACGATAGATTAAGCAGAAAAAATTAAGTCAAAATTGCTTTTAAACTCTCGAGAATATTGGCCCCTTTTGAGTGAGTGTTAAGCGAGTGAGGTCAACTGTTCACAGAACTACAAAACTAGTTATTGTGTTTAAAATAACAGTTTTTTAAAGAATTTTTCTCACTAAATTTAATTTATTTAATTGAAAAAAAAATTATTGTATGCAAGAGTTGTATTACTGTAATGCAAAAATCATCATGTATACAAGAATATCGCAATTCTATTTGTAGTTTCTCAGGAAATAATAAAATCACTCACAATTTATAAGGAAATTAATTTCCAACAATGCAGATAACAGGCTATATTCCAATGACGGAGAAAATCTGTAGACGTGTAGACTACCAGATAGAGATAGAATAGAAGGGAATGAAATTCTTTAATGTCTACGTATGTATTATTTATATGTAATGCTATGCTATATTCAATGCTCAGAGTCTGCTCCAAGCCGTGTATGCACCATAGGAATCTATCTATATCTATAAAGTACGGTAATTATATATTTTCAAAACATTAACGTCTTCTTCTTTGATCTTCTTGCAAACTCGACCTCATCAATTCCTTGAAAATGTGCATCGAGTGTTGCAAGACCTTTCCCCACTACTTCTCACTCTTTCCTACTCCATTTCTTCCACTCACTCTTTCTCTCTCACTGACAAATTAATACGTGATTATTTGTCTCATAGAAAGCATCTAGAAATCTAGCCTATTTTAAATAAAAAATGATCAGCTAGCTCTGGCGTGCTATTGGCCAAAGATAATGACGTCACGTAACGTTCACCAATGACAGCTCGAGTAATGGCTGATGCATCTTTTGCAAAGACTTGCTTCTTCTACAAGCGTCAGTTATGTTTGGGAACTGGCTTCCGGGAGCAGCTTACCGGCTGCGTAATTCGCGATCGGTAAATTTATTAATTTTTACACGACTGAACTTATTTTCCATGGTTCCTGGTTCTCTATTCAAGTGGTTTTTAGTTTCTAGTGCAGGGGTTTTTGGTTGACAAGCTGTTGGGGTGAGTAATTTGATTTATTTGCTATTGTTTTCTAAATCTGAGATGGCGCTTCTTAAAGGGGTCTAATCTCTAATAAGAGCTAATGCTTTTCCCACATTTTACTCATTTCAACTCCCGCATTTTGAAAAACTCATTCTTAAAAGCAAAATAAATAAATAAGAGTGTGATTTTATGCGTGGTGAACTTGTCTACATTACAAAATTTATCTAGCTTTCTTACTTCCTTAATCCTTTTAAATTACGGTAATACCTTTTATCTTAGTTTTGCTATAATTCACGATTTACTTAGCTATTTATTAAAATTGGTGCATTGTAGAATAATATTCATCCTATCATTTTATCGAATCATAACCGTTTATTCAAATTACGTAGTTTGAAGCTAGCTCTGTCATCTAGCGGTCAAGTAAAGAACTACGAGACAGCGTGCTGCCATCCAGTGAGTAAAAACGTAACCTGTCTTACTAACGGCCATTTCAAAAAAATAAACAACGATATTTTAATTTTATAGAATTAAATGTGTTTAGTTCTTTAAAATATCAATCCTCAATGAAAAATTGATGATGATCAATTCTTGATGAAGAGAGGATTCACTATTTTTTCATATATTTGTTGAAATACTGATGAAATACAAATATTAATGAAATACGACAATAAATAAATAAGTGTGGTTAGCACAATTATCATTTTTCAGTAAATAGGTACAGGATAATGAATTTTATTTTTTATCAATTCGGAAACATTTTGAAAAATTATTTTTTGTTATTTGATATAAAGACTGCGCAGGCCTTTTGATCATGATTTGTTTTCGAAGCATCTTGTATTGGATGATCATTAAGGTATTGAAATGTTGTTTATTACTCCGAGAAAAAAATATTTTCATTATTTATTTTGTGAAACACGGGTTTGAAAATATTGTTTAAAGTGGAAATTTTTTCGGTTTTTGGGAGCAGTTGAGTTAATTTTAATTTTTAATAATTATTTTATAACTAGAAGGTATTTTTAGAAATAGAACGACACATTTTTTATTTCAATAGAACTATTTTCAAAATCTGGCAAATGTTTGTTTTTAAAATTTTTTTTTAAAAAGTAATTGTTCGATTGAAAAAAAAAACACTTTTCAATTATTCATAAGGTGTCTTCCAGTTATAAAAAATTATCAAAATATTAAAACAGCTCAAAGGTGAGATCAATTGAAAAACCCGAAAAAAATTAACTTTGAATCCCTATATTTCACAAAATAATTGACGTAAAACATTTCTTACGGCAACCGTTCAATACCTAAATAATATCCAGTACAAGAAACTTCGAACATATTTTGATTTTTCAACTTTAAAATTATCTAAAAAGATTTAATGTTTAATGGTTTTTGTCTATAATTTATTCTGATGTCTAAAAAGATGAATTTAGTGTTTTTAAGGCTGTTTTGGATGGAGTTATCAATAATTGGTGGGCTTAATCGATTTTTTTAGCTCTACATGAAACTTCACTAACATTTTTACAATTGAAAAAATATTAGTTGATAAAGCTTATTACAGTGTGCAAGAGTTCCTTTCACATCAAAATTGAGTCTCACCTCAACTAACTTAATAAATAATTGGTATAGTAATTGCATAGTAAGTACGTATATAGTAATTGTAATTGTAATAGTAATTGTATGTATATAATTACCGTATAATTGTTGATCTGACTAGTCTCCTTAACCGGAGTCTGTAAGACGTATTCTACAAAAAAATAAACTAATTTATAAGTAAAATGAAGGCACTACGGATTTTTGAACGAATAAATTGATATGGTTAGCTGCTAATTTTCGTCATTTTAAATTCTGTAACGAATCATTTATAGACCTATGCTTAAATGAACTTTTGTCATTGCTTTGGTGTGCATAACAAGCTCATGCAGTATTGGTAACTCTATGAAAAACACTATAATTAAAATATGAGTAAGTGAGCATTGAAATTAGAATTCTATTTCAACAGTAAAAAATTGTATAGTGATTTATCTATTTTCCAACTGATAAATGGTTCTTAGATTTCTTGTTCCATAACGATATTCGGTCGATATTGCAGTAAATTTTTAATTGTTAATAAATAATATTCATAATAGTGAATACAAATATTATTTATTCATAATTAAGAATTGACTGCATGTCGTTAAATTTGCAATAAAATGTTAATGAGAAATAAAATAATTAGGGCATGATGAAAGTAAGCAAGTGCACAAAAAAGTAGCATATAAAAAGTAGCAAAACTTATTATGAGTCGAAAAGTTCGAAATATTTTCTGTTCAATTCATGAGGAAATTAGGAATAAGAGTTTGTCTGAAATTGATAATGGAGTAATATCCGAAACTAGTATCTCTATAAATGTGGTTGGGAAAATTTCGTTTTATTATTCATTATGGATATCTTCCACAATATCACCTTCTCCTCTACAAAGGAAGTTAAGGAATTATCTTGGAAATTAATTATTGGAGCTAAAAGCAACTACAAATCAATAGATTACAATGCAAAATTATCTGGTTATAACATGTCTTGTCAAAAGTGTCTTGGGAGATATTGGTATGATTATCAATTACAATTTATAATAAATTTTTTATTAATTCTGATTTCAGGTATCCTTCAGATCATAATCGAAATAATGTCATGCTTTTGATTCAAAGAGTCTTTTTAAACTCATAATATTCTTTAGACCATTAAAAAACGAATGCTTTTAATAAGTTAATTCATATTATTTATTTACTCATTCAATTGTTTCATTGATCTCCCCTGCTTTCCCTTTTCATTATCTGATTAAGTCAAGTTTTACAGTTCAAATTCCACTAATCAAACAAAAATAGAAGGTTGAGAAGCTTAAACCAATAAAAAAAAATTCTTATGCTTCCAATTAACTCATTAACTTTATTAATTAAATTTACTTAATTTTTTGACTTACCAAACTCCCCTGTTTTCCTTTTTATAATCTAAATTAGTCGTTTTACAATTTAAATTTGACTGTTAATAAAATATTTGAAAAGCTCATATCATTGAAAAAAATCTTATGGTTTTAATACACTTATCAACTTTATTTATTTACTTACTTGACTCATAGAACTCTCCTGTTATTTTTTATGATCCAAATTGGTCAAGTTTCACAGTTCAAATTTGACTGGTTATATTTGAGAAGCACATAACATTGAAAAAATCTTATGTTATTAACTTTATTAACTTATTCTTTTTCACTTTATCAATCTAGTTAATTAATTTACTTGTCGAGATCTGTTAGTTTCCTCTTTAATAATCTCACTTTCAACAAATTTTCTTTAGAAATTTCCATGGAAAGTAGGTTCAAGTCTCTATTTTTAGTGTAATCTTCTATTACACTATACACATTCCGACACCCCGTCCCGCGTTGTGTTTGTGTCTATAATAGTGAGGGGATGTGAAGATCTTGGGTGTATTAAAATCGATAAAAAAGCCAGTTCCACCCCATCCGCGGTATTGTGGTAGTCAGGGGCCCTCTTCAAGATCTTCCAGATCCTCAAGAGGACGCATCAGATCATCCTCCAGACTTCCAGTTCCAGGTGAAGATGTCGAATGATCCAGTCTGCAACATCTGCATGCAAGCCTGAACTAACTGTCATGCAGTGATCTGGAATGGGTAAGATTTTCATGTAAAATTTATATTTAATTTATAAGTAAGAGAAATATTTTAATTATTTTTTCAATATTTCAAAAGGAAAGGCTTGTTGCTGTGTTGTAAGTCCACCAAGTTTCCCATAAAATGGCTCAAACGGCGAGGTGGAGCTACATGTAAGGATCTCCTCACCAATAAAAGCCATACACTTATTAATCGTTATCATTTTTATTGTTGTTATTATAATTGGCCTTGAAGATAGGTTTCAACAACTTGAAAACGTTCGGCCAACTATGAGTACATTTTTTTATATTCACAATCTAAAACTGAATGCAAGTCGTTAAATTTACAACAAAAAGTTAATATAAACAACGCAGATAGTTATAGTTGGAACAAGAAATCCAAGAATTTATTAGACTATTATTATTATTATTATCATCATCATGACCGATTTCACAACCTAGAGGTTGGTAGAAAATGAACATTATGTATCAATGATCTAGTATGTGCACTTCAATATCGCATAAAATGTTTGCTTAAATACTGCATTAAATTTGCTCTGATGTTTGTGGGTTTTTCAAATTATGTTTTTGCTCTTTTTCAATTTAATTTACATTTATCGAATTCATATAGATTTTCACTCATGAGATTCGTCACTAATGCTTCCAATGATATACAAAACACTTCTTGCAATTGAGCAGGCGTCCAAAACTATAGATTTCTGTAACTGAATGTGTAAAGTGAGAGTTCTAGCTGTGTTATGGATTTATAAAGTGATGTTGGAATGACTGTTGTAGATGAATTTTTAATGATAATGTGAAAACTCAATCCTGATGCCACATTTTGTTTGGTTTTATAATTTATTATTATTATTATTATCATTATTATTATTACTGTGATTAAACTGAAGTAGCAGTCAGTTTGCTACTGTCTGCCTTGTTGCGGCTTGAGTTGAATTGAGTTTTTTTGAAGGATAGAGCCCACATAGGTCTGAGACTTATGTTAGATGATGGTAATCGATGAGTTGAACCTAAAGGTTTTGGTGGATTCTAAAGTGATTTTACAGCAGAGGAAAGTTTTTTGCTGGCCAATTCAATCGGCAACCCTTACTAAGTGGGCCCGTGTTTTTTTTTAGCTTATCTTTATGCTTTCAGTGTAATTATCTATCATTCTTGTTCATTTCAGATACAAAAAAGGTAGTATCAATTGTGCTCCAAACGTTCCTGTCGAGTGATGTAGGAATTGCATTGAGACAACAAGTGCCCCTTGTGTGCCTCATACACAAAATATACCTACAAAAAGTGCAACTTATCTTTATGAAAAAAGAATACTCTTGATAATGTTATCCTCAATTATTGTTCATATCATTCTTGAGATTACAAGAGAATTTTTTTGAGAATTTTTTGAATTTTTTTGAGAAGGATGAAGCCCACATAGGTCTGAGACCTGTGCATGGGTTGGATGATGAGTTGGACCTACAATTTTAGGTGGGTTCCAAGCCACCGGGATGTGATTTTACAGCAGATGTCATGATAGGATGATGATGATGTATCCACTAAGCTATAATTGTGACATTTTAAAATATTATAAATTAACTAATAAACCGTTGGAAGTATGGATAAACCTTGAAAATTTTGTAAAAGATAGGAATGTATGAATGTATAGTAACATAGTCGATTACATCTGTAGGTCACTTTTCAGACCTCATCAGTATGTTTTGGTCCAAAGAACGTACTACGCAAACGAGGAGTGAGGTAGGTAGCGATTACTTTCCTCACTCAGCTTCTCACATTTAAACAGGTGAGTGTGTATATTTCCCAGCACACGTTTGAGCTACTTCCTGCCTCCAAACCTTCAATCGACAAACGTTTGGAAAGCAATTCATTCTTGGAGGATGAAACCCACATAGGTCTGAGACTTGCTTGGGTAATGAGTTGAATGGTGGCGATTGATGAGTTGGGACCTAGTTTTAGGTGGGTACCGAACCACCGGAAAGTGATTTCATAGCAGATAAAAAAGTACTTTTTGCTGGCCAATGCAATCGGTCACCCTTGGTAGCCTTTTTGTATCTGAAATGAATAGAACTTAATTCACCTCGAGTCACAATAAAGTCAATAGATAAAAATAATATATGAAAATATACTAGACTGACTATTTTTTGCATAACTTATTTATCTTTGTGCATTTCAGGTTCAGGTTATGCATAATGTGAGCCGTGCCAATAGACCCACCTACCATCATGGATTTACCATCAACATGGAAGTCACCTGTCAGCATCACCATCATCATCAGCAGCAGCAGCAGCACCAGTGCTTTCGTCATCATTAGTGCTTTATTTGTGTGTTAATAGTGTGTTATAAGTGTCATATATATCACATGTGATATATCATGTGCATATATATCACATGCAGTGCGATAAGCATGTGTAGTGAAAGTGTTTAGTGTGTTTTTTTCAGTCATCTTGTGACGTCGGCACCCTGTGTTGCAAACTTGTCATGTTAAAAGGGTAAGCATTTAGACAATTTTCATGTCAATTTTGTTGTTACACTTTCTCTTTCTTCTCCTTATTTTTATTTTCTTCTTATTTCTTTCTTCTTCTACTTCATCATCATATTTTCCTGTTTCTCCTTCTTCCTCCTCCTCATTCTTCTACTCCTCCCACTCCTATTCCTCCTCCTGCTACTTCTTTATCTTCTTCTTTTCTTCGTCTTCTTCTCCTTTTCCTCCTCCTTCTCCTCCTCCTCCTCCTCTTCCTCCTCCTTCTCCTTCTCCTCCTCCTAAACCACCTCCACCTCCTTCTCCTTCTCCTTCTCCTCCTCCTAAACCACCTCCACCTCCTTCTCTCCTACTCCTCCCACTGTTTAAAGAGGAAAATAATAAAGGCAGTCAATCAATCAATCAATCTCCTCCTCCTTCTCCTACTCCTCCTCCTCCTCCTCCTCCTCCTCTTCTTCTTCCTCTAGATAAGCTAGAGTAACTTAACACACAAAATGGAACTTCACAAATATCATGTATTAGTATTGTAATTGTGAAACCTCTATCTGCTTTGATTAGGCATCATCTCTGCTATATTATAACTCATCCGGTGGTTTGGAGCTCACCTAAATTGTACAATACTGAACAATCTTACATTTTTCTCAATCAGTTAGCAAGTACGAATTCATTCCACCTTCTTCATCTTATCAATAATAGTTTTATTTTACAACTATTGCAATATTGTACACCCTTAGGTGAGCTCCGAACCACCTGATGAGTAATACTAAAGCAGAGATAATGTTAAAGATGGATACGTCTACCACTATGGAGGAAGTATAAATTAAATCAACTTTCTTGAATCACCATAATCAAATATCACCAGTGGCGTACCGATAATGGAGCGAGTGGAGCAGTCGCTCCAGGGCGCAAGGCTCTGAGGGGCGCACCGTTGTTGAGAGAAAATTGCCTTTTACTAACAAAAATATGTATTACTATAATGAAGGCCAAAAGGGGAAAATGCAACACAATTTAAAAAAACCGTATGTAGCCTATACATCGCTGCGCATTACTAAAAAGAACATTCATGTCAAATGAATGAGATCGGTTCATTGAATGAAAGAAATCGGTTCAATGAATGAAAGAAATTGGTTCATGAGTTTAGCCGTAAATGCTTTACTAATAGACAGAATGCAAAACGGTCGAATCAAAAGTAGTAAATAGTCTAAAGTAGTAAAGCCAAAACATTTTATATTGGGTGACAAAAGGTATAACAATTTCAAGTAATTGAATGAAGACGGAATTTATTCTGAAAAAATAAATTCACTAGAAGTTCAATGGTTTTTATATTAACAAGAACAGGACTGAAATACTTCACTTTTGAATCCTACTTCCAAAATAAAAGAACATTTTTATAGGAATGACAAAATTCTAGAAAAATAACTGCAAATAAATTGATAGAAAAATGAAAAAATCCAAAACAAGATGTTTGGAAATTGATTAAAGTAGAATCTGGCCTGGCAAAAAATCCTTCATCGGAGATTCGTATCTCTGACAAATACGACGTAGTTAGAGGAGGGATTCTTTAAATGACCACTATATTAAAAACAGTCCAATCGGGTGGTTGAGTGTGAGACCGATTTTTTTTTTGAGGGGTGGGGGGGGGCATCGTAAGACACTTCCGCTCCAGGGCGCTTGAAACCTCGGTACGCCACTGAATATCACTTGACTTTTCATGACTGTGTCACTGGAAAAATTAGTGTATCAATGTCAAACAGTGTAAACACTAATAATAGGCCTCATGGTACAAATATAATAATCTTTACCACATAAATAAGCAATACTATATAATAAGAATTAATTTTGTGTTGTTTTCTGTTTCAGGTATTTAAAAAGTGTAGTTTACCCAGAGGTGAGCGTCAACATACTTTTCTACTAACCACAAACTCTACTATATATTATACTAGTAAATATTTTTTATAATCATAATTCTCTCAGTTCCCTCTGTAGGTAGGGCATGCTATAAAAAAGCTTCTACTAACACTAGCTTTATTGTTTTATATATTTCTTGGGTTTTTTGTGGTTGGAACAAATATTTAATATCTCCAGAATGTTTCAGGTGATTGAAGAATTATTTCCAATACTTTTTCAATCAACTAATATTGTTATAGAAATTACAGTTGATTTGATTTTGTTCTACTTCAGCGTCAAACGGTGAGTTTTTTACTTCGTTATTTAATTTCAATAAGTTAAATTTTAATATCTGCTATTTCATGACAGCAATCATTGTTGATCAAATTGTACAATATTGTCGAATTTTATTATATAAATTACCTTTCATATTGAAAAATTTCATATAGCCTAGCGTATGTATCAAAACTTTCAGAATTTAATTATAACTGAACGTACTGAATTTTGATTAATTTCAAGATCATTCTATAAAAAAGTAGAATAATTTTATTAAACTCCATCAATTCTATTTTATAAAAATGTAAAAATTGTCATTGATGAAAGAAATTATTTGAAATTTTAGAAAAATGAATGATCTTAGATTCTTGCATTATTGAATTATTTCATACACTTTTTAAAATATTTTGATTTATATCAATAACTGAATATTTGAGTTGACTTATTAATTTTCGATTTTGTCATTGTAAACAAACTGCAGATTGTTCAAAGACAGGAAATAAATCATAATAGAACAAATAAAGGCCAACATTAAACAATGACTAATAATGCACTACAATCAATAAGTTATAAAGAGAGAATTGCTAACTAATTTTTATTTATTTATTTGTACGGTACTTATAATGGAAAAGTTTTCATAAAATGTTTGTCAATCGGGTGAGCTCAGACATAATTATAATTCTGAAGTATAAAAAAAGAAAAAAACTAGAAAAAGTTGTGTGGTTTTGGATCAGAACATATGAAGTAGATTACAGTGGATAATATAATATAGCAAATATGTAGATATGCAGAATATGTAGATATATAATACAGCATAGTATAGCAGTATAAAACTTACATAAACTATTGTACTACAATAAACAATATTATACTGAAATATTACACAATATCATATTGAAATATTACAATAGCACACACAAAAGAAAAAAAAAGTTATACAAAAATGTCCAAGACCTATAAATTGATTTTTGAAGAATTTTCAATTACTTAATGACTCTGATCCTTACCTGAACAAGACACGACCCCTGGTGGTAGGATGTTGAAGCTTCTCATTAGAAGCGAAATGCATTCCTCCATCTAAATGCATATTTACTCTGAAGGGAAGCTTCATCAAACCAGGAATTTATACATCATATACTTCTCATGTCAAACAGGCAGATCATTCAATTAATTATAAAAAAGAACACATCAAAGTGCTACACTCCAACACTTAATTACTCTATATTTGCAGGTCACTTGATCAACACTGGGCAATGTGGACATTTATACAAAAACATCCAAACTTACTCGGAAATTCTACAAACTTTTAAAAAAAAAATAAAAAACTAAATACATTGAACTATTTGAGATATTTAAATACCATAAATTAGAGTAACACATTTCAGTATACCAATTATTGATATGATAATTTATTATATTAGCTAGTTCTTTATCAATAGTATTGATAACAAATCCCAGGAAAATTGATCTGTTAGTATTTATTCCTGTATTCCAGGTGAAAAATAGGCCTTATTTTATTTCTATCAAATATTGTAGGAACAGTTTTATTGTGTTGATGCTTTTGTAAAGAGAATTTTCACTTCTAAAACAAAATCATTTATAGTTTGTATTTCAGTTATACTAGTTATCAATATTGATTTCACAGTTAGTTAAGTATTCGAGTTATCCAGGTTATCTTATGTGGTCAGTTATTGAGCTAAAACCCGTTATATGTACTCATTCAATAGCATAAATCAGTTTTGATGAACAAATAAAAAAGTAAATAAATTAAAAATAGTTAATAAAATAATTAACAATTCAAAAATCATACAATAGTGTTTCAGTAGTTCTTAGTAGTGATTGGATTGTTGCTGTGGAGTCATGATGTATGAGTTTCAAGAATTTTGATATTTTATTGATAAATTGCCAATATATTTTAAATATTTTAGATTGACAAAATTTTAGTAGCCCTGTGTAGATATAGGAGTATTTATGTAGGGTAATAAATTGGAAATATTTAAATAAGTTTGACATTTTATAAAAAAATTGACAATAATGGTAACAGAGACTGCAATGTCGTTATTATAACATGTATAGCTTCACACTTACCAATCAACCATAATATAAAAATTATTATTATTTCAAAGTTGAGAAATTTATAATTTCAGAGCTCATCCCTATGTAAGAATATAGTTCTTGAAATTTTCACTCAAAAAATGATAATTTAGAATGAAATATTTTAAAATATTCTTACAAATTCTCTTCATTTTAATCCATGAGACAGCTTATTGTGTAAAAAATGTACAAACTGAATAATTTTTCTTATATTGTAATAATTTATGTTATGAATAAATGAAACTTCAGAATGGAGTTTACATGATGTGTTTTTTTGTTTCATGTAATTAAATTGTGAGAAATATATCAGCTCAATATCTTAAAGATCAGCGAAAATGCAGGACTGAGGAATGACTCCTTCAATTTTTAACAATGAAAAGATCACGAACAAGATCTTCTTATAGGAAAACTACATTGACGATGTGCTTTGGTAAGTAAAACCATTCATAAAATCCACTCTTAGTCTCATGGATAAATTTTATTAATTAGTTGACACACAGTATGGCTATGAAATAAGTTATGGTTCAGAATTTGAAATTTCAGAAAAATTAATAATTTTAAAATGAGTATGTGTTTTTGAATCATCCCATACACTTATCAAAATATTTTCAGTTACGGTATATGAACAGTTGAATATTCAAGTTGACATTAATTAATTTAAAAATTTGATATTTAAAACGAAATGGGGAATGTTTATAAACTAAAAATTAATCTTAGTAAAACAAATGAAGGCATATATTGAACAAGAATTCTTTTATAATGCATTACAATAAATTAATTATAGGGAAAAAATTGTTGACTAATTCTCCAAATGTTGTAGTGGTACAATTCTTCTTATTTGAAAAAAACAAAATTTCTTTGGTTTATAATGTTTTCAAGCTCAGCTATAATACTTCAGTTGATAAAATAGACAAGTAGAAAATAATGTGTAACGACCTTTGGAACAGAAGTAGTTGATTGCAATATTATTTATACAATGTTATACTAAAATACTACAAATATTGATGTATTGATGTAGTGTAATAAATTTGAAATATTCCAATAATTTTGGCATTTTATTAAAAAATTGTAATAGCAGTAACAGAATTTTCAATGTCTATAAATTATGATGTTGAAGGTCCATCTTGTTTCCACTAATATAATAAAAACTTGAAGAACACTTTAAAGTGGAAATTATGACTCACGTTATGACGTGACGGCCGTTTCACTCTGTTGTTAAGAGCATCGTCAGACGACCCACAGTACACTCACTGGTGTACTGTGGGTCGTCTGACGATGCTCTTAACAACAGAGTGAAACGGCCGTCACGCCATAACGTGAGTGATAATTTCCACTTTAAAGTGTTTTTAAGTTTTTAGCCTATAAATTGTTTTTTGTAGAAAAAGAACTTTATCAAGTAAACTAATAATTTTATGAGAAATAACATGGTTGATGCTATAATGATGACATTATAGTACAAGGTTTCAGGAAAGTATTGAATTTTTTTTCTTGGTAGCATGGTAGTATTCTACTATTTTATTAATTATGAAGGTTAATTATACAAGATCATAGTATGCAGTTGAATTTATGAGTGATTTGCAGGGGAATTTATTAGTTCAGTTTATTAGTTGCATTATTCACTAAAATACATAACTCGTATTTGTTAATGTAGTTCCTCAAAACTAATGAAAATTTCCACTAGTGAATTGTGATTAATATTCTTTTTTATTATAGTATCATTATAATATTATATAGTATTATATATTATATATTATTTTGTCTTGTTTTTTTAAATAGATAGTTTTCATGCTCTGAAGAATAACCAAGCAATTTATTTTGAAATTTAATACATGAACCCATAGATTAGTAATAAAAATTATTCCTTACACCAGTAAAAAATACATAAAATATTGAAAGTAATACTTGATGTAATAGATATTCTTAGAAGGTTCCCACATGAAATTGTTTCAAAATTACACCAAAAGAAAGTAACTAAATAGACAATATAATAATTTTTTAGAACAATATTGATAGGAAGAAATAAAAATTGTTCAGTTCAGTATACTTATAATGGAAGACAGGAAATGAAATAATTTTTTTATTCAAATAATATTAATCTCATGTATTATAATTACCTAGATATTCTAATAGGTTTTGAAGAAATCCATTTAGTCTTGTTCAGAATATTTTCATTTGCAAAAAAGAGGAGTGGTTTTTACTTTTAAATTATTATTTTTTTTGTTAGAAGCATGCTTATTAGGCTGTGGGAGTTTGTATGTGATTGCACCAAGTATAGATAATATACATTTTGCATGCTAATTTCGGTACTGTAGTTTCCAGGAGGTTTCCATGCAAATTGTTTTTTCTCTCTTTTAATAATATTAGTTTTAGGCTATGTAGGGGATTGCCTATTTGCTAGTAGCAAATATCAGTTTACTTTATCTGTACTGCATTTCAAGGTGCTTAGTTGCATAATTTCGTTCCAGTTTGCAGGGGGAATGGTTATATTCTTAATTTCAATCTATTAATGAATTTGAATAGGAGCAGCATGTCTATTGACCTGTAATGATATCTATTTTCTTGGTGCATAGCTTGAAATTATGGTTTAAAGGTATGGTTAGGAGGATTGTCAAAATTTTAGACGTAGAAATTATGACGAATAGAAAGTTTTGTTGGAATTTCTTGAGAATCAACTTTTTTGAGGAATATGAATATGAATTTCTTAAATGTCTATTACTATTCATTGATATTTATGTGTAGTGGCATGTTTATTGAGCTGTGAGATATTAGTTTACTTGTGCTACACTATATTTCACTGAGTTGGGTTTGAAACAGTATTAAAGTCTCTAGTTGAGGAAGAATCGGTTGAGATTTTATCTCTAGTTAATTTGGTTGGAAGCACGATTGTTTAGAAGTATGTGGTTGTGGGACTGTCCATGGAAAATCATTATTTTTTGAAAAAGAATGGTTTTCCATGTTTTCTTCTATTACTGATTTCCTTAGGTGCTTGACTGGGGAATATTACTTATCAGTGTGGTACGTCTCGTTTAATGGTATTAAGTGCTTTTTAGAATTTTATTTTTCATAAGGGAGATGGTCTTATCAGGTTGTTGGGGCATTCAAAGGAGAACATTCCTATTAGGAAGAGGTGTGAGATCCTTTAGCTTCTTCAACTTTCAATTCTGTGTAGATAATTGTCTATTAGGTTGTGGTGATATCTATTGATATTGCTGTTCTGTGTGTCTTGCTCTTAGCTTGATATTGCAGTTTTCAGATAAAAAAGTCGTTTTTTTTTTAATTCTATGTAGAATGAAAAGAACTCCTTTTTACCTGAAACTGAAATATCAATCTCAAGAAACCATATTTATGTTAATTTTTGCCATGTTGTAAGCACATCCAAAGAAAACCACCCCTCTTTGGTAGAGAAATAGTTACCTCTATTTTCTTGCCTTAAATATTTTCTGCAAAGTCTGTGATGTTTTCCATGACGTAATACTTGATGAACAATCTAATATCAAAACTAAAACCTTATTTCCATTAGAATTATGATTTCTACTCACTTATACTAGATGAACCAGTATAAGAAGACCAGTAGTCTTCTAGAGAGAAGCTTCATCAAACCTGGAATATATATAAGTTAAGCTCAATTGCAAGTCATGCCTTAAATACTACATAGGACAAATAGGAAAATAATTCGATACACAATTTAAAGACCACATCAAAGCGCTACATTCCAACACTAATTGAAAACTTGCAGATCACTCAATCAACACTGGACTTTCACATAAAAACATGCAAACTTACTTGGAAATTCTACACACTTTTCAAAAAAGCCAAAAACTAAATATGGTACTCTGGAACAATAAAAAATATTCAAACACCATAAACAAGACAGAACTTTTTCAATTGCCAAAATCAGTAATTCAAACCTAATGCAATTTTCAATTACATAATGGCTGCTCATTCTTACCTCAACAAAACACAACCCCTGATGGAAGGCTGATGAGGCTTCTCATTTGAAGCGAAATGCATTGCTCCACCTAAATGCATCTTCACTCTGAAGAGAAGCTTCATCAAACCAGGAATACATATACATCTTTTACTACATAGGACAAACAGACAGACCATCTTATACAGGACACAAATAACACATCACAGCACTACATTCAACACCGGTTCAAGATTCACAGATCACTTAATCAATAGTGGGCATTTACAAAAAAAAAAATCTAAACTAATTTGGAAGTTCTACACACTTTTCAAAAAAACTAAAAATTTTGTAACCTTGATCTCTATAAAATATTCAAACACCATAAAGAAGACAGAACCAACTTACTCAATGACCAAAAACAATTCAAAAATATTGGAATTTTCAATTACTTAATGACTCTGATCCTTACCTGAACAAGACACTACCCCTGGTCGTAGGTCGATGAAGCTTCTCATTAGAAGCGAAATGCATTCCTCCATCTGAATGCATCGTTACTTTGAAAGGAAACTTCATAAATCAAGAATACATCATACACTTCTAATGTCAAACAGGCAGATTATTCAATTCGTGATACAAAGAACACATAAAAGCGCTACATTCCAACGCTTACTAAACATTTTCAGATCACTGAATCAACACTGGTCATTCACATAAAAACATGCAAACTTACTTGGAAATTCTACACACTTTTCAAAAAAGTAAATAACTAAAAACTAAATATGGTACTCTGGAACAATAAAAAGTATTCAAACACCATAAACAAGATAGAACTTGTTCAATGGCCAAAATCAGTAATTCAAACCTAATGCAATTTAAAATTGCATAATTGCTGCTCATCCTCTCCTCAAAAAAACACGACCCCTGGTGAAAAGCCGATGAAGCTTCTCTTTAGAAGCAAAATACATTTCTCCACCTAAATGCATCTTCACTCTGAAGAGATGCTTCATCAATCCAGGAATATATACATCATATACTACTTATGACAAACAGACAGATTTTTAAATTCGTTATTCAAAGAACACATCAAAGCACGACTACATTCCACCATTAATTCAACATTTGCATATCACTTAATAAACACTGCATATTCACACAAAAACATCCAAACTCACTTGGAAATTCCACACACTTTTCAAAAAAAAAGCCAAAAACTAAATAAACTGGGCCAATATGTAATATTCTAACCTAACACCATAACAAGACAAATAAATAATATTCTCAATGACAAAATAGAATCTAAATATAATGCAACCTGAAAAAACACAACCCCTGGTGGCAGGTCGATGAAGATTCTCGTCAGAAGCAAAATGCATTCCTTCAGTATGAGTGATTGAAAATCATAATTTAATTAAAAATACAGTGAATAAAAGCAGATTGTTTCTGTTGAGGCTTGTCAATTATATATTGATTGTCTTATTAAGTTATGTGATATCTATTTCCCCCTGTTATAGGCCACAGTAGTTCATTGTGTTTACTGTTTAGTTTGTATTACAAGTTGAAAGTGGGATCAATTTTATTTCTTATAGTTAGACTAGTAACATTTCTATTGGGTTAGGGCTTTTTTATAAAGAATCTCTGCATCTAAAACAATGTTATTCATAGATCCGGGAGCTTCAGTTATTTTTTATGAAGAATTACTGATTGTTATAGTTAGTTCTAAATTTCAGTTTTCAGTATAATTTTGTGAGAAAATCAGTTTTTGGGATGAACATCTGCTGTTTCAATTGCATTAATTTAGTCTTGATAAATAACTAAATAATAAACTTGTACAGAGCAGTTTGCATAAACCAGTCTTGCATTATTTAGTTTCAATAAATAAATACACAACTGAAAATAGTGTTTCAGTAGGTTTTAGTAAGGATTGAAAATTAAAAAATGTTTGATATTTTTTAATTGATAATATTTTAGTAGGACTTTGTAGAAATTGGAGTGGTCTTGTAGAGTGATAAGTTAGAAAAATTTCAAGGAGTTGAATATTTTCTTAAAACATTTACAGTAACAGAGACTGCAATGTCGTTATTATAAAATTCATAGTTTTCACTATCAATCAACCATCATATAAAATCTAATAGTAGCTTCTTCCATGTTGAATAATCAATTTTGTAGAATTTGTTATTATTTTGAAATAATATATTTCTTGAAACTTTCACACAAAAATTATTATTCAATGAGTAATATTTTTGAAGTTTCCTTAATTTTCTCTATTCCAATTTATAAAGCGAATCATCATAGTAAAAAAGTAGAACATATCTTTAAGTCTTCTATAATTTCTTATGTGATTTATATTTTTGAATAAAGTAATAAAACTTCTAGAATAGAATTTTCATTACGTTTTTTTCTTGTTTCATGTAACTCAATTGAGATACATATATATCAGCCCAATAATCTTGATGATCAGCGAGGAAAGCTGGGCCAAGGATTGGTCCCTTCATCTGCTCCTGTGACCATCAATAATCAATAATGGCGAATAAGCTACTGATAGAGGAAAAGTACATTGATAGTTTTGGTGAGTAAAAATAATCTTGTTTAGTTGATAAATCATTGCTCGACAGAACTCTCTGCAAATTTTGTGCATCACCACAATAGTTCGAATACCATTGGGATTCTTGTTTAAAAAATAGTTCTGTTCGATGCTTATTTATTTATTCATTTAACTAACATACAATCAATGTGAATACAACAGGCTATTGCCCTGAACTGATTTTCACAAAATTATGTTATATGCCTTGGAGCTAATATGCCTTGCCAAGGAAAAATACTATATTTGCCATAATAGTATAGGGTCATTCCTAATTTTCTTACCTGTTAATTTAATTAACTTCTTTATTTTACCTAATTTATTTTCTAAACTGTTAATTCTATTACTTCTCTTAATAGAGATAAGCTACAAACCCCGGGGCTTTCTTTGTGAGCGTGATCGATTGGATTGGCCAGCAAAAAAGACCGTTCTCTGCACTCTGCTGTAAAATCACTTCCCGGTAGTTCGGAACCCATCTAAAACTGTAGGTCCATTGCATCAATCACCATCATCCAATTCATTACCCACGCACAGGTCTCAGACCAATGAGGGCTTCATCCTCAAAAATAAAATGAAAAAAGTGTCATTCTTAATTTTGTTAATTTGATTACCTCTTTGTTTTACCTAATTTATTAATTTTCTTTCCTATTAATTTTTTTACCTTTCGTAATTGAGATAAGCTAAAAAGGTTCAGTGGAAGACTCAGGTCTCCCTTAGAAAAATACGTTTATTTCGCCTAATCTGTCACAGAGCCTCTCCTTCGTATCCTACGGTCTAAAGAGGTTGCTTATCACAACCAAGCCGGTGCGCTTTTCGTAAAAGGGCCAAGACTCAAGACGCAAGCACCACAGCGTCCAGGCCCCTATGTGGCTGATAATACAAATTTAATAATTATTTTTATGGAGAAAATCATTTAATAATTTAATCACTGAGCAATGTACTGTCAAAAATGATAAAAAGCGTTTGATGGGAATAAACAATCATTCTTGTTTTGCAATTCTTGACAATTTAGATACATTTTGTCACCTCCAGATAAATTCTGATTGAGCAAACAGCTTTATCCGGATGGAAATTCACAGTCTTTCATGTTCTCTTCTACATACAACATAAAGTAGCCCCACTGTTCACTTTGGCACAATAACATAATTTAGACAGAATTTAAAGCATTTAAAGCCATAATGTCAACAAAAACATTGAAGTCGGTATAAAACAAACGTATAAATTCATTGCAACATAAATATTCGTGAACAGCATTCCACTTGTCTACTAAATCTGAATCTGAACCAAATCGAGTGATCTATCCTTCTTTTAGTGTACTCCTTTTAGCGTAGGGTACAGTGTACTTCTTTTAACGAAGGGTACAGTGTTTGACAATTGGACGTTTATTTCAGACACGCCACATACAACACGAATAAATTTTGCTGAAGAAGATATATTTTCGGACACAAGTGTCTCTGCCTAGAGCAAACATCGTTTTTGCAAGGAATGACAGAGATGGATAAAGAGAAAGGGTAAAGATTGGTGTGTAGGAGGGAAGGGGAAAAGTAAAGAGAAAGGATAAAGAGCGACAAAGATAGATGAAGAGGAAAGATGGGTGGGAGGTAGGGAGAATATAAAATGAAGAAAAATAGGGCGCCAAAACACAGCAAACAACTGTTTTCTGATGGATTGTGGTGGAGGGGGGGAAACATAGTCCAGTTGTGACAAGAGAATTTGATTGTAGAAAGAAGAAGAGGAAGAAAACGTAGAAGTAGAGAGGGACTGATGAAGAGAAACGAGGCGTGAAAAATAATAAATAAAGCACTGGCGACGAGGAATGAGATAAAAGCGCGGGAAACGTGTTTTATTTGGCGGCAATTCTTCCCGCTCAAACGGATGACCGCGGGAGTTTATGTATACTATATTAAACGTCGTCGTAGTCGTTTTATAGTGTACAGTTCCGGTGAATTACTGGTGGGGTTGCGACTTTTTTGTCGTTCATTTTTTTCAACGTTCAACTTCAAAAACCGTCGTTACTGAAGACGCGCCGCGCGAAACGAACTCGTTTCCGTTCCGGAACCGTCGGCAGTTGACGATGGGGTGGCGTAAAAAACGCCCGTGTTACCCCTCAAGGTGATGCCGCGCGAGTTTTCGGTCCCCGGAAAAAACACGCCCGCAATTTATTGACTGCAAACTGTTTGTGGCAGCCGCACTTTTGTGTTGAACGCGAATCGCTGACTGATTTACAACTTACAACACTGTTCAAAAGCTTGACTCGCTTTCCTGGTTACCGAAAACTTAACGGCAACTGAACTGAAACCGACTTTTAGAGTCGAATAATTCCAAAGTCAATACTTAGTTATTCAGAGAATTAAACTTCATATTTTAAATAAACTGAACAACACGTTCAAATACGTTTATCACGTTTATGATGGAGTTGAGTTCTTTCGATACTGTAATGATTAATAGGTAATTACTAAATAGAATTAAATGAGATTTCGAAAATTATTTACTCACTCAACTTAGGCTGGACAAACTTTGTTTTGAAAAAGTTGACTTCTGGGCTACATTTTTACTGTAAAACACTCAATTACTCATCGAGGTTCCAAAGTACGGTTATTCCTTACATTCAATGTAATTGAGATGTGATAGCCGTAAGTCGTAGTAGGTATCTCAGGGCCCTCTTTGTGAAACTGACCGATTGAATTGGCCAGCAAAAAGACTGTTCTCTGCTATAAAAAAACTTCCCGGTGGCCACCTAAAACTGTAGGTCCAACTCATCAATCACCATCATCCAACTCATTACCCACGCACAGGTCTCAGACCTATGTGGGATTCATCCTCAAAAAAAATATCATCGCTTAAAAGTTTGATGTTACGCTTAAAGCTTCTTTTGTATATCACATGTATTGATATTTTTTGAAAGGTTGATATTTTAGTTTCAAAAGTTTGAGAATGCTGAAATCATCAACTGAAATTGTCTTTTTCAACAACAGACGAATAATTCTTTAAAGTTGAAAGAAAAATAATATTAATGAACCCAGCATCTTCAAATCAGTTTAAAAGTGTAGAAAGTGTTTGAAATCCAAAAATATAAAGTTTAAAACTGTATTATTCAAAAATTAGCTGCAAATCACAAAAAATTGTATAATTCAACAGCTTTCTAATCAGTCAAAAATGTGTCTAAAATCCAGAAATGTATTTCCAAAAGTATATGATTAAAAAATAAGCTGCATATGAAAAAACTTTTGAACTACTACAAAATCAATCAATAAAAATAAACAAGGCAAGGTCCCCAAGGGTTCAAAAGCCATCCCCAGGGTATAGGGCTTTGGGGTGATAAGTCGTCAAAGGGGTAGGGTGGGGTGGGGTTAATTGTTTTCGAAACGCAATGTTAGTCAAGACGTTTCTGACAGTTGAATCGCTTCACCATTAAGTCAGCGCGTCAGCCCACCACGACAGAGCCTGTCAACCGTTTTTTCATCTTCCAGTCGTCATTTTAATTAAAAAATGAATACGCAAAATATATACATATATAAATATGAAATCCGACAAAACAACCCTTCTCACTCCATCTATCCATCCTTGTCACACCCGTTCTGTGATTCACGCAATGTGACATTCTCGAACATCAGTCAGTTAGTTGTAACATTCGCCAACAGAGCACGACATATGTGACGGACGACTTTCGGGCCAAGTTCGGTTGTAACAGAAAAAAAAGAATAAAAACGTGTCAGTCCTTCGTGTGTAGAGAATATTATTAATAATACATAAATCTTTGACAAGTCGTCTCGCTGACAGGCGTCATGACAGTTGGATTTTTGCATTTTTGTTCTTCCTTCATCATGAATCTGTTTTTAAAAATCACTGGATGTCTCGCCCGAAAAAAGAGGGTGAACTGTTTTTGGGATTGGGTATGTGAGAGTGAGTGAGTAAGTGAGTGAGTTGAGTGAGTAACTGTAGACTCGGTACCGCAACAGGACAATATTTATTTGAATTTATCCAGTCAACACCTTGAGATAAATTCCTGGATTTCTTGTTCCATGACGAATTGCGTTGTTAATATTAACTTTTTTGGTGAATTTAACTACTTGCAGCCAATTTTTAATTAAGAATAAGTAATATTTTACTCACTCTCTAGGCCTTGAAGATGAGTTTCCATAACTCGAAAACGTTCGGCCTAGAGAGTGAATAAAATATTACTTATTAATTGAAAATTGACTGCAAGTCGTTAAATTCACCAAAAAAGTTAACAAAAAGATACTTCAACTGGACAATATGTATTTGAACTTATCTAGTCGAAACATATGGATATATCAACTGGACAATATTTATTTAAATTTATCTAGTCGGCATATTTGGATAACTCAACTGGACAATATTAATTTTAATCCATCTAGTCTATACACACGTAAAAGAAAAAAGATGAAGAATAATATGGGAGAACAAAAACTGACATAATAGAAAAAAGATAAAACATGGGTGGCTACGTGGTGTGTTGGAAAGTAGAAAATAGTCGTTAGAGTACTCCGAACCTATTGAACCAATGAAATGGACATCATCTGCAATAAATTGTCTGTAGTTATTTTATTTTACATATAATTTGTAAATTACAGTATACTTTTTTCTGAATTTGTATGATTATCTTCCAAATCTAGTAGTGTCTCTTCTCTTCTTTGGTGTTTATCAAAGCTTAGTCTACATTAACAGATTCTCCTGTAGAACAAATTTTTATATCAATAATTTCAATTCAGTGTACTAAACTTGGGTCTAGAATCTAGATCTAAAATAGGATCTAGAATCTAGAACTAAAATAGGATCTAGAATCTAGAACTAAAATAGGATCTAGAATCTAGATCTAAAATTGGATCTAAATCTAAATTTAAAATTGGATCTACAATCTAGATCTAAAATTGGATCTAGAATCTAGATCTAAAATTGGATCTAGAATCTAAATTTAAAATTGGATCTACAATCTAGATCTAAAATTGGATCTAATCTTTATGATTTATCTTACGAATATTTTGAATTATGTAGGATTTCTAACATGCTCCTTGAGCTCTTCAAATCTTAATAACAAATTCCCATGTAGAAGGTTTTTATTTATCTATAGACAATAGTGAAGCTTGATTTATTCAACTACAATTCATACTGAATGATTCAGAGCCCTTTATTGGGAGAGCATTGATCTAAATTATTCATCCTGTATAATAAACAGCTACTCGCTGTTATTTGTCAATGAAACTCTAACGCTGGAGTTAGGGATTGAAGATGGAGAAGAGTAAAGAGAAAAATGAAGAGAAACAAGATGGGGAAAGAGGAGGAGGAGGAGGAGGAGGAAGAATATTAAATTTAATTAACATTTTATGGCATTCACTCTCAATTATTTGAAATTAACAGCAAGTCGTTGAATTTACCATAAAAAGTGAATATTAACAACGCAGATCGTTGTGGAACAAGAAATCAAGGAATCAAGTTTAATTTGTAGATAGGTTACAACACATTCTAGAAATCTAGATTCGATTGAGTCGGGCAACCTGCTAGTATAATTATGTATAATTTATTCAGTTTGCATGAGAAATGAAGAAATCTATGCAAAAATAGGATCTACAATTACTTTATACATCTTCAAAACTAAATCCACTCTCCCTTCGAGACACATTCTCGAAACTAACCAACTAACCAACTCTAGTACAGTACAGGCTAGTAGATAGTAGTTAGATAGATAGTAGTGGCACAGGCTGTGATAGTAGTTTTCATGAATAGTGTCCTTATTCAGTGTTGGTTCGCCATTTAGTGGAGTACAAAAGTTGGGAGCATGATGTTGACTCGGTTACTGTACTAGGCTTATATACAGAGTCGTCCGGAAGTGGGAGCTATGTTTCACCGCAAGCCATTAGGGGCCCCGGAAGGGGGCTGACACCCCTTCCATTATTGCTAGAGGAGCCATCTCTAGACAGTTCTCTCCCTTACTCTCTCTCCCCCACATCCACCCTCTCTCTTGCACCGGAATAAAGTTTTATTTCCGTTCCGTACGCGCCACTTTCCCCCACTGAGCTGAGCAATAAATAAAATTTCAAATCCTATTTTTCGCGGTTCTTTCTTCTCGCATTGTTGGAGAGTAACGTCTGTTGGCTTCTTTATTCTTATTCTCTGTTTTATTCTTCCTCTTCTTCTAGACCGATACAGTCGCTTGCAAAAGTTTCTGTAGAAATGGGCTGCTGAGTCAGCTAAAACTTTACACAACGAGCCCTGAACAACAACTACGATCTACAAACAGGTCGACAAAATTTTGGTGTTTTCTCTGTGAGAATTGGTAACAAACATGTCATCTTTGTGTTTTTGGTTATTATCTATTACTCATCCTATTATATTTATGAAACAAGCAATTCTGTATGTATGGGTGTATTTATGTCTGTATGACTGGCGGATCTCAAAAAAGGCTCTAACGATTTTGATAAAATTACGAATATAGGGGCTTTTTGGTGCAAAAATACGATTGCGCTAAGTCTCATTCCTGTAAAAACTCGCTAAAGCTGGGCATTCACGTTCCAACTTGCAGTACCACTTGCAGTACTGCTATAAATGGTCGATTACATTGGGATAGTTACTCGCTAAGCGAGTAGCGAGTAGGACGTTACTAACCGACCGTGCTACAGCAGCTCAGCATACCAAGCCAAATTATATTAAAAATTTAATTTCCAGAATCACCCTCATACTATGGAATTTCAAAGACAATAAACAATATTGCAACTCAAAATTAAAATATGAAGTTTACAAACAATTATTCAATAAAATTTCATCAAAACAATCTACAATATATCTCATCTGAACTGTTATGCTGGCAGCCTGCGTGATTAAGTATCGGCTATGGCCACAATAATATTGTATTTTGGTTTTCGCTACTCTGCCAGCGAGTATCAAATGTGACCAAATTCAAAGTGGACAGGCTCTCAACTTTGAATTTGGTCACTTTGATACTCGCTGGCAGAGTAGCGAACACCAAAATACAATATTATTGTGGCCAAAGCCGCCATTTAATCATGCAGGCTGCCAGCATAACAGTTCAGATGAGATATATTGTAGATTGTTTTGATTAAATTTTATTGAATAATTGTTGGTAAACTTCATATTTTAATTTTGAGTTGCAATATTGTTTATTGTCTTTGAAATTCCATAGTATGAGGGTGATTCTAAAAATTAAATTTTTAATATAATTTGGCTTGGTATGCTGAGCTGCTGTAGCACGGTCGGTTAGTAACGTCCTACTCGCTACTCGCTTAGCGAGTAACTATCCCAATGTAATCGACCATTTATAGCAGTACTGCAAGTGGTATTGCAAGTTGGAACGTGAATGCCCAGCTTTAATGGAAACAAATATGAGAAATTTATCCTTAAATAAATTAACAGCTGATGGAAAAATAAATTTTAATCAGAAGATTGGTTCTCTCGCGACGTTATTTACGCTACCTGGAACGCGAAAACTTATACTAGTACTGTGTAGTAGGAGCCTTGCAGTTATGTAGGAAGCATTTTTGTCCGGAGAATCAAAGTTCAGCACATGATTTTACCCCATGCTTTTTTCAATTTCTTTGGTGATTACGAACTAAAATTTCTAATTACTTTGGTTCATCTTATGAAAAGTCACTCTCGGTCGTTTTTCTTTATAATTTATCAAGGACTTACATGATTACTTATTATTATTCTCTGCATGAATAAGAAGCATCAAATATGTTACATCCACGCTTCAACATTATGCTCTCCTTTCTGAAAACAGTAGACAGTGAGTTGACGCCATATGAATGTGTGTTTATTTCAACCATAAATTAGCTGGAACTGTTTTCTATGGTCTGTAAACCGTGCGATTTTTTGTAGAAATAGTGATAGATTGTATTGAAAGAAATTAAAAATCATAAAACTTTCAGACACATGAAGCATTAATCCCCGAGCGAAGCTCGGTACCCTGATATTGATGTTTATATTTATGGTAATCGACGCATGTTTTTCTGATGTGGTCAGAGTTTCTCTATCACTCCGATACTTGCACATGAATTTCTCATTTTTATTACAGAATTTTGAAATTTGTCTCTTCAGTTATAAAGGGTCTCTAAAATTAGTTGAAATTGATTGAATTTTGCTTGTTTATGTGAAATAGATAAAAACGATGAATTTTACGCGAAAAATGATGGCATAGAATACAATCTTTAAATTAGAATACAATTAGAATACAATCTTTAAATTATTCAGCTATTCCTTCTTAATTTTTTCCAAGTTTTTTCCATAGTTTAGTGATGTAATTAGGCTGCCTGAAGAAATGACAAAGAAAAATAAAATACATTCCTAGCTATTTATTTCGACCCATTGCACAATTAATTTCCTGTTATAAAGTTTACTTAGCTTTTGCTATCAAAGTCAAGAGTAAGTCTTTTTTTCAAATGAATGAAATTGTTATGGAATTATGCATAAAGACTTGAAATAGGCATTACAAAATCTAAACCCTACGATCTAAATACTTTAAAATCACATGATTCAAAATTTTAAAAATACACAATTATGTGAATACTGTTTTGTATGATTGGACTGTGTAAGTGCTTCTTTTGCAAAGTGTAATTCTAAATTAGAATTCTAGAATTGGGAAGAATAAATTGGTCATGTTCTTCAAAGTGAAATTCTTTGTGGAAAATTGGAATAACCTAACATTTGGATTCTTCAGTGTCGTAAATAAATTTGCGACGAAAGCAGTTCTGGGCAAAAGCCTATTGTATTTTTGCTGTATAAATTAATAACTATAGAGGTGATCCTAAAGAAGATTCACACACCCCTAAAATTAAATAATATAAACCAAATCATAGTTTGTAACTTTTTGTAACTTTTTTATGATGAAGCCCACATAGGTCTGAGAACTGTGCGCGGGTATTTAGTTGGATGATGGTGATTGATGAGCTGGATTTACAATTTTAGGTGAGTTCTCAACTATTTACATAATAATTAGTATTGCGGGGTGCATCCTAGATAGTAGGCTACTTACGGCTACTTTAGCTTGAAATTCATACATCTTGGCCAACTTGAAACGGCCATGATCGTTCCCAAAACGAATTGATCCCCCAAGAAAGTGAATTTGCTACATGGTTGAGCATTCTCAAAAAATATCACTCACAACTGTAGGAAGTTCTACTTCAAGTTCCGAATTCAATGTCATATCAATTCTCCAACTCACACGCAATATAATAAATTGGGCCTAGAAGTTGTTTGAGTTCTTCACGTTGCACTGATACTACGCATCTTACAACACATCTCGCATTTTGACTACGGGTAGAAGAGAGGGCTGGCTGCGCCTAACTTCGCCCTCCCAGGAAAAATAAAGGTATCAAATCAAACTCACAAGTGGATAGATAAGTAGATGATCCTTTGAAGTTATAGATTTTCATCTGCGCGACAAATCATCCAAGTTTGTGAAAATCTTTTATTTTTGCCAGAAGCTGGATCACAAGTAGAAGAGAGAGTAGGGTCGTGAGAGTTCAGTCTCAGTTTTGTATTAACATTTTGATACAGTTCAAGGCGTTTAGTATCAAATCTGATTTTTGTATCAAAATGTTGATATAGTTGAAGATGTTTTGTATCAAATCTCAGTTGATACAGTTCAAGGTGTTTTGTATCAAATCTCAGTAGATACAGTTCAAGGTGTTTTGTATCAAATCTCAGTAGATACAGTTCAAGGTGTTTTGTATCAAATCTCAGCTTTGCATAAAAAATTGGATACATTGTAAGGTCTGTTTTGTATCAAATCTGAGTTTTTTTCAACATTTTGATACAGTTTAAGGAGTTTTGTATCAAATATAGGAGTTGTAAATAGGGGGAAGAAATAAGATTGAAAAATTGTAGTAGGGAAAGTGATCAAGGGAGAATGGAAACCCTGATAATAGACAAAACTAAATCAGACAGAAAAAAATCAAAGGGAAGGTGAAATGAAAAAATAGTGAGTGATACGAGAAGTAAAAAAAAAAAAAAATGTAGATAAGACAGACAGAATAAAGCGATGTAAGACAGAAAAATAAAAATGACAGAGTTTGGAATGATCGTGAAATAATCTGACACCATATATCTGTTTCAGATTGGAAATAAAGTTCGCGGTCTGTCGCATCGCATTTATTCGACACATTCGGAGGGTTTTAAGTTGGCGTAGGCAAGTTAAGCGGTGACCCCGTTATCCGAAAGTAGGATGGGTGACCCGAGTTCAACGCATAACCTGCACTTAGCGCACTGGCTCCCATAAATATAGAGATTTTGTTTCGGACTATCTTCCTTCTCTTATTTTCTGTTTCTTTGCAGAGACTACTGCAGTTATCTTCCTCCTTCTTCTTCTACTGCTTTCCTCTTTTTCTTCTTCACAATAACCTCCTCCTTTGGCTTCTTCGTCTTATCCTACTCCTCCTCCTCTTTCTTGAGCTTCTACTCCTCCTCCTCTTTCTTGAGCTTCTTCTCCTCCCGCTCCTTCTTCTCCTTTTTATCCTTCTTTTTCTCCACCTTCTTCACATCCTTCTACTCCCCCTTCTTTTGCTCCTTCTCCTCTTCCTTTGCCTTCTTCATCATCTTCTACTCCTCCTCTTTCTTTGGCTTCTTTTCCTACTCCTTTTCCTTCTGCTTCTTCTTCTCCTCTTTGGCTTCTTCTCCTCCTCCTCTTTTTTCGGCTTCTTCTTCGTCGCCGTCGGCATCGTCGTATTCTTCTTCTTTGTCTTTTTCTCCTTCACTTTCTTCTGCATCCTCTGTCTGCATCGGGAAAGTTTTATTGCGTGGATTACTGTTATGATCCGTTTGATTTTCCAATCAAAAAGTACACACTCACGGTTCTTGTAGGATTTTGATGACGCGGCATTTCCCAAACGGGGAAAAAACGCCTGGTTTTCGGCTTGCTCTGACAATTCCACTAATGCGAACTAACTGGCCGTGAACAGACCGATTTATTTCGGCTGCGAAAACCAATCGAAATCGATTGAAGAATTCAAGCGAGAGCTGTTCGAGAGCAGGAAGGGCATACGGAATAGCGGTGGAAGGAGTGAGATGGAAGAAGGAAAAGGAAAATGATAAAAAGTGGCATTAGCGAATGGATATTATAGCTACATACAACCTCTTCTTCCTGTTATTACATTCTCCTCCATCTACCCTTCTGTCTTTTTCAGTGTCTTCTTCTATTAAAGAGAGAGACTACTGCAATTATTTCTAAGGCTGTGCGCAGGATTTTTGGTTATAATTTTTTTCGAAGTTTCTTGTATTGAATATTATAAGGGCTATGAAATGTTATTTATTGTTGTGAGGAAAAATGTTTTCTTCAATTATTTTGTGAAATATGTGGGTTCAAAGTGGGATTTTTCGGTTTTTGGGGGCACGTGATCTCACCTAGGAGTGCTTTTAAGCTTTTGATAAATTTTCCATAACTAAAAGACACCTTGAGGAATAAAATTACTAATTTCCTATTTCAATCGAACAGATAGTTTTTTCAAAATATTCTTTTTAAATTAAAATTTTCCACTTATTTAAAAAAATGTATTTTGAAAAAATTAATTGCTTGATCAGAGTAAAAAATATGCCATTTTATTCCTCGAAGTGTCTTTGAGTTACAGAAAATTATTCAAAAGTTTAAAATCACTCGCAGGTGAGATCAATAATAATTTATTAATTTCGAATTCCTACAATTGCTATCAGTTTATACTGAAGACTTCCGCAATGGCGGATATTGACAACAGTATTTAATAGCTGATTGAAATCGATGAATGCTATTGTACAAAAATATCAGTCACCACCGGGAATCGAACCACGGACCTCCCAATTGCCGGTCGGGCGCCTTAACCACTGGACCATGGAGACCTTTCTGCACAGTAGCATTCATTTTTAACTTGGCCATATCGGCTCGTATCTCACAAGTTAGTTCGAAGTTACTGACAATTGAACAAACTGACAAATTTACTTAAACAGAATTTATTAATTTCGAATTCCTCTAATTGCTATCAGTTTATACTAAAGACTTCCGCAATGGCGGATATTGACAACAGTATTTAATAGCTGATGGAAATCGATGAATGCTATTGTACAAAAATATCAGTCACCACCGGGAATCGAACCACGGACCTCCCAATTGCCGGTCGGGCGCCTTAACCACTAGACCATGGAGACCTTTCTGCACAGTAGCATTCATTTTTAACTTGGCCTTGAATGCTACTGTGCAGAAAGGTCTCCATGGTCCAGTGGTTAAGGCGCCCGACCGGCAATTGGGAGGTCCGTGGTTCGATTCCCGGTGGTGACTGATATTTTTGTACAATAGCATTCATCGATTTCCATCAGCTATTAAATACCGTTGTCAATATCCGCCATTGCGGAAGTCTTCAGTATAAACTGATAGCAATTAAAGGAATTCGAAATTAATAAATTCTGTTTAAGTAAATTTGTCAGTTTGTTCAATTGTCAGTAACTTCGAACTAACAATAATAATTGCTCCCAAAAACCGAAAAATTCAACTTTGAGCCCCTATTTCACAAAATAATTGACGAAAAAAAACTTTTTCTTACAGCAATAGATAACATTTCAAAGCCCTGAAAACATCCAATACAATAAACTTCGCAAAAAATTATGAACAAAAACCCAGCGCACAGCGTTAACCTCTCTTCTCCAATTCTTTGCTTTGTATTTTTCATCTATTCCTTCTATTTTATCCTTGTGAATGCTGCAGTTTCCCGTTATTTAGGGAAAAGCGATACTAAGTTTAAGAGAGTCAAGACAAAATGTTAAAGTAATTCTTTAGATTCTTGATCCATAACGATCTGCCTTTTTAATATTAACTTTTCATGGTAACGACTTGCAGCCAATCTTAATTGAGAATAAAAAAATATTTACTCACGTTGGCTAAAACGTTTTCGAAACGTGATGATTCATTTTCAACCTGAAATGAATGAAAATGAATCATCACGATTCGAAAATGTTTCAGCCTATGTGAGTAAATATTTGATCTATTCTGAATTAAAATTGACTGCAAGTCGTTGAATTTACCATAAAAAAGTTGAAAAAATTTCACATTGATAAGTGGAGAAGATTTTACGGGAATATGAATATGTAAAATTTTACACTTGAAATTCACTCGATTTGTAAAATATGGTACGTGAGACGATATCTGAATTAGAATTGACTGCAAGTCGTTAAATTTACCATAAAAAAGTTAAAAATTTTTCACATTGATAAGTGGTGGGGAAGATTTTACGGGAATATTGTACTACACTTGAAATTCACTCGATTTTTAAAATATGGTACGTGAGACGATATACTATTCTGATCTCGAGTGATTTGGAAGATGTTTCAATTTTATTAAACTAATAAAAATTTTCATAAAATAATCACTCGAATCGCACAAATTTGATATTGGAATTTGCTCGGCTACTGTGCAGCTTGGTAGCATGTGAGCATGATACTGCAAGTTAAGTTTTATACGCTCTATTCATTAAAATTTTTGAATTTCGAATTTCTCCTACAGCTTGATGGAAGGTTTTTTCGTGAAAATATGAGATTTGGGAACTATTCTGGAGATTAAGTTGAAGTGAAAAGAAATTTCTAGTTTTCAGAAATTTTTTGACGAAGAGAATAGAGCCAGATAGGTTTTTTAAATCACATATTTGCAGATGAATCCCAAATCTAATGAGGCTGAAAAAGTCCCTGAATTCTATTTCTATGACCAATAAAATCGTTAAAATTAAATAAATGAATCAATTATGAGCTCAAGTTAGTGGAAATCAGAGAATTTAGATACACAATTATTTGTAGATGCATTCTGTATACCCTAAATTCTACTTCTATGGCCAATAAAATCGTCTAAACCCATCATTAAATAAATGAATCAAATAGGAACTCAAGGTAGAGGAAATCAGAGAATTTAGGTACAGAAATATTTGTTGTTCTATTCTGTATAACTCAGAAGTCAGGAAGAATCCTCCTTTTTTCAGTTTTATCACTGATAATAGTCTCAAACCTTGATTAAATAATGAATTAATAATAACCTTAATTTGGAGAAAAACAAAGACGCTTGATACAAGAATCAAGGTGAATTCCGTATACCATAGAAATGAAGGAAAATCCTTCTATCTCAGTTTCATAATCAGGAGGAGTCTCAATTCTCAGTTAGACAAACTAAACGATTTTCCAAGTAAAGGAAAATCAGAATAGCTTTTCCAACTTCCAACTATCCTCCTTTGTCCTGGCTGATCTGATTTAATTTATAACCGTTTCAGCAGCACATTAAATCTTTTCTTGTTCAACGAAGCGAATTCTCTCTGCCCATTTTTTTCTTTCTAAAAAAGTTCTCCCTCTTTTTTCTTTGTCATTAGCCGATGTTAAACTTCATTCCGACTCCATTTTCCATGTCAAGAACTCATTTCGATTACTCCATCCTTCAGTTCTCTTGCCCCCTTTTTTCTCCTCCTCATTCTCGTATTTGAGACACAAAATGGAACAGACAAAAACTCTTTTCATCAAACTTTTCACGATTTTTCCATTTCCTTTCTTCCCCCCCCCTCCTAATGACTCCTCTCCCAACAAAGTCGCAATCCTGTCACGACATCCTTTTACCAGGCAGCCAACATGGCGGGGAAAAGTGAGAAATTATTTTCCAACCCTCCACAAAATGAACAGCCGTAAAATTGTCGTCAAACTTAACGTTGAGAGAAATCCAACGTCGACTTCGTTCAGTCGGCTATTCGATTCCCACTTTCTTCTGTAGTCATCCATGTTGAGGATTATACAAGGGTGTCCCGCAAAAATGAGATTAGTCCTAATTTTCAAATAGTTGTGGGGTCAACAGGGAGGTTTTTAAGTAGTCTATGAATATTGTGAATCAATATGTACATTAATGTAGAATTCAGAAATAAAATTATTTTAAGCAGCCGTGGTTTCAGATGGAAGCTAATTGCCAGTCGGGCGCCTCAACCGCTAGACTGCAGTGACCCACTAGAATACATATGGCCAATTTTAAAATAAGTGCTGCTGAGCAGAAGCAAATTTCTTCAAATAAAGCGAAATTGTATCAATATGACCTTCCTTCTTATGTGCAGTACTGAGCTGTATTCAAGCGATATAACAGCTGAACAAAAATTGAAATTTGCCATTTTGAATTAGTTCAATGGAAGCTGGAAACTCTAAATTTTAGACTTTTTTAAAAGAAATGACCAGTAATAACTGTGGTAGTATATTTCAAAGAAAAGGTTCTTTATCTTCCCTCCAATAATTTTTATAGCTCTGGCTCTGGGATTGAATTCAACAAAAACCAACACTGATTGCTTTCAGGAACTGGAAGCGTGATTGTGTTATGGATTCTTTTTACTGTTGATCATTTTTTTACGAGATCACAGAACTGCTAAAATAAAGTTAGTTAATCTAATAGTTAGATTCGTATGGTTACCAATATAGGAAGCAAAAATGATGGGAGACTCCCTTATGTTTTCATCTCAAATAAAAAATAATAAAAAGGTAAGGATGAACTCTCATTTAATTTGCAATATAGGAGACCACGAACAGCCTTCGAATCAGCTGATTGTTGACTTGGTCACGTAGCTCGTTAACGGTGCTTTCGTTCAGTGGCTAGGTGAAGGTCGTTCAAGGTCACTCTCACTCTAACCTAAAGACCCAATCTTCTTCTACTTACCGTGGACCCAATCACTCACACTTCTTCCCTCTCTTTCCCCTACGCAATCACCTCCTTCTATCAACCACTCTTTTTGTTCTTATTCTATATCAATTTTACATTTGCAATATCCCTCTTTTAAATTTATTCTGTAATATTTTTCCCTGTAATATTCTTCGATGACATTACCTAGCTTTGAAAGATCTTCAACTCGATAAATCGAGATGTATTAAATTTCAAATATGATATTTTCATAGGTGAAACACTTGAACACATCTTAAAGTTGCACAAAATGGGAAAAATGAATAAAATATGTTTACTCATCTCAAATCCTCCTTCTGTAAAATGAATAAGTTTGAGTCCAATCATCAATAACTAAAGGCACAAAGTAGCTGTAACCTGGTAAAAATATTCATATAATATAAAAATATGTCTCCATATTTATAAATGTTTATTTTTATACCTAATATAATTAATAACTCATAAATATATTACCATAAACTGTTCAGACAAGCCAATGCCTCTCTTCACAAGACGCTATTAGTTTTTTAATGTGACTTGCTGCCTGACGATAAATCCAGTAAACTTTGAATTATCATTGGAGGAGCAATAGAAATTTGGAAAATCAATATCTTGTGAATACAGTGAATAAGAAAGACCAATATCAGAAAACCTCAAGTTGTATACTACTTTTTCAGACATCAAAAAACTCCCCACAGAATTATTAATTTTTCTGATTTTCGTAGCTTTCTCCAAAAATTACCTATCTAAAACGTAGTAAGAAACTAATAAGAAAAGCAATTCCAACTTTGCAAAATGCTGTTGCATGTCAGCAGTATGTCTGCATCAAGGCGTATAGAATATAAATATATATTCTACTTGTTATTTGTCTGCATGTCTAATAGTTTGTAGTATGACAGTTTTGAAAAGAATGTCTGACGCTGACACAAATCTTGCCCGACAAACGTGCACAACACGTAATTGCGAGTTGTAGCAAGGAAATTAATGTTTTGTCATGACTTCCAAGTTTAACTTTCCTCAGGTTATAATCTCAATTTCTTGTTGGAATGCTTTATCAAGTAAATAAATAGGTTACAATAGATTTGTATCAAGTCAGAGTTGTTTAAAGTAGATGGAGCATGAACTACCTGGAGTTTGTGTATAAGTAATGAGAACGAGATTTTGACAAGGAATGCAAGTTTCAGCCTGGAATCATGGAATCAAACACGAAACAAAGGGAATAGAAGTGAATTTTGTAAATTTTTTCCAGAAATAGATAAGTTTAAAAAAAACCGAAGCACATTTAATGTGTAGTTACACCACCTTCATCAATAACATCTTCTAACTATTCTCAACATCATT
>OX418224.1:13303792-13343744 GCA_948455865.1 Conomelus anceps
ATAGAAACAATTGAAGAGAACTTTGTTCAAAAATTGTCATTTATGGTAATGGAAAATGAGGAAGAAAAAATAAGTTGAATATGGAATAAGAAAAATAAGTGAAGGAAGAGGAGGAGATGATAAACATTGAAGATAAAAATTAGAAGAGAAATTGAAGTTAAAAAGTAGATGGATAAACAGAAGAATGAGGAGAAGGGTAAGAGGGGAAAAGGAGAAGAAAAAGAAGAAGAGGACAAAGAAGAAGGAAAGAAGAAGAAGACAGAAGACGAACAAGAAGTAGGAGAAAAACCAGGAAAGAGAAGAGAAGAAAATGGAACGATAAAGTGATGAACAGTAGAATACGTAGTTGAGTAAGAAATAAGTTAGATACTCATAAGGAAAAGGTGAAAGAGGAGGAAAGAAAATGAAGAAGGAGGAGAAATAGACAGAAAAAAGAAGAAGATAGAAAAATAAAGTGATGGACGGTGAAAGAAGATGAGGAAGGAGAAGGAGGAGAAAAAGACAGAAAACAGAAGGGGAGAAGATGAAAAGATAAATTAATGGGCGGTAAAAGATGATGAGGAAGAAGGAGGAGAAAAAGACAGAAAACAAAAGAGAAGAAGATAGAAAAATAAAGTGATGGATGGTAAAAAAAGATGAGGAAGTAGAAGGAGGAGAAAAAGACAGAAAACAGAAGGGAAGAAGATGGAAAAATAAAGTGATGGATGGTAAAAGAAGATGAGAAAGAAGAAAAAGGAGGAGTGAAAGACAGAAAACTGAAGAGATAGAGTGATGGATTGTAGAAGAAGATGAGGAAGAAGGATGGGAAAAGATAGAAAAAGAAGGAAAATTAGATGGAACAATAGAATCATTGACAAAGTGATAACCGTACTGTAGAATACGGGAGTAATCCAGTAAGAGGTAAGTTAGATACTCATAAGGAAAAGGCAAGGAAGAGGAAAGAAAAGGAAGAAGAATAAGGAAGAGGAAGAAGGAGGAGAAAAAGACAGAAAATAGAAAAATAAAGTGATGGTCGGTAAAAGATGACGATAAAGAAGGAGGGAAAGACAGAAAACTGAAGAGATACATTGATGGATGGTAGAAGAAGATGTGGAAGAAGAAAAAGACCAAAAGCAGAAGAAAATAAGATGGAACGATAGAATCATGGTCAGCAGAATCCAGGAGTAATCCGGTACGAAATGCTTGCGAACAAAATAACAATTTCTAGAATAACACATTGTAAAAAATGTCATTTTTTCCGTCTGTCTATAGATTGTATCACCAGATATGGCGTGCTTGTTTGAGTTGTGTAGTCGTTTCGCTAATTTGTTTTTCAATCGATTAAGTTGTAGTCGCTGATTTAGAACAAGATGCTGCCGGATTCGCTGCTCAATGCAGCTTTACTGAGGCTGGATGTTGAGATAGGTTGTTTGTGCTTTGATTTTAATCCATAATGCATGTGACATGTTGTCCTCTTGTGTTTCACACGGGTGGTCGACGCCATTCACTCATAATTGGAGCATTTTGCTTTAACCGTTTTTGGAATTTGATCAGAAAAAATTGGAAAACAATCTTCCGACATTCCAGTTGTCTACCGGTTATCCACTTCTCCTAGGTTGACGCTGTGCATTATCATAAAAAGTCATAAAGAGCGCTGTGCAGTATCATAAAAGTCATAAAGAACGCTGTAAAGTATCATAAAGAGTCCTAATATGATGTCAGAATTGTCGGACTGTGTAAAAGACCAAAAATGATGTTATAATTGTCAGTAGAATGTAAAGACTTTTGTATTTTCCCCCCTTTTTTCGGAGGATGCCGGGCTTCATGCTTAATCTCCTGGTGATTTAAGATAATTACACAAAACGTTGGCGATAACAAATGAAGTTCTTATTTCAATAAACCATCCCAAAACATTTTTTTCGGATGATGAAGCCCAGGTAGGTCTGAGACCTGTGAGTGGGTAATGAATTGGATGATGGTGGTTGATGAGTTGGACCTACAGTTTTGGGTGGGTTCCGAACCACCGGGAAGTGATTCAACAGCAGAGAATAGAGTCTTTTTGCTGGCCAATCCAATCGGGCACCCTTACAAAGAGCGCTAAGGAGTTCCGTAGCTTATCTCTGATTGAACAGATACCTGCTACGCCACTCGGCTATCACTTCTCAACTATCACTATGATGTCAGTAGGATGAAATACATTGTAAGAAAGTTCTGATATATTCGGTCTCTTAAAATAGAATCACTTTCTATCAGTGTTTTAATGATTATGAACTTGCAATTACAAGAGTAATTGCATCCATGATGTTCATGAAGAATCTTTCATACTGCTCCAGATTATTTATCTATAGACAGAATAACAATGAATAGGTTATAGACAGAATTTATAGACAAATTTATTCACAGAATAACAAAGATGCAGCAGACAAAATCCAGAACTACTTTTCACAAATTGGAACTATGCTATATTGTTCAAAACATTGAGGTTAATTTACACTAAAAACATCACTCCAAAAAAATAAAATAGTTATTTTTCATTTGAAGATTATTAATTTAAAAGTTCACTCTGAATGGAGCACTTGAAACAGTTAAAGGGGCTTATAAAATATTAAATTTAGATAAAAACTTTTATTACCAAATTAATAAAATAAGTTTGCTCCTAAAGAACTAAAGATAATTTTCACACATTGATGAAAATGAATGTGAGTGTATACTATAATCATAGTTCCGGAAATGCTCCGTCACTGGAATAAGAATGGCGGAGGATTCCTGCTATCCTCATCAATTTAATCATTGATGAATTTGTATTGATTTTATTTAGGTTGTAATGTGGTCAGGTAGGTTCAAATTGTTGCTGAAAATTAGAAGTAAACACTTCACTAATCTGTTACTAATTCGAATTACACTCACAAATCTTTTAATGAAGTGGTTATTGAGATATACAAGTAACAATTCAAAATTGACTATGAAAATAACGTTTCTCAAATATGAATCTGATTAATAGAATAGAGAAAAAGATGATGATAATGATTTAGAACGAGTTCACACGTAATAATATTAAAGGGAAGGCACCATACTAATTTGAAATTCACATCACACTCTGAGAAACCTCTGAAAACATCTAGAAGAAAAAGAAAACGAGTAAGAAAAATCGGAAAATAGAAGAAAGACACGAATAAAAAAGAAAGAAAAGTGTGCAGTTTTATATTAGACCCGACTCTTGTTGGCATGTAGAGGAAGATTTAACAAGTTTGTGACCAGAATGAAAAGCGGGTTACACATTTTCTATGCACTACACTTTTCACAATGGAAAATGGAAAAGCGACTCTTTCCTCTCTAGAAGGTGAACAAGGCGTAATTTTTCCACTTGAAGTTTCATCAGAAAGATATTGACGATAGAATAATATCGAAACTGTATATGTTGAAATGTGCCTTCACATGTTTTGCTTTTGACTATATCGAATAGAATAATAATAATAATAATAATAATAATAATAATAATATCGAATAGAAAGAACTATATTGTATCTATTATATACTAAGAGAGAGTAGGGTGTGTGTGTGTGTCAGCCCTGCGGATTTCTCGAAAACAGCAATGATTTGGAACAACAAATTTGACACAAAGCTTCCTCTAAACTCAATTCAGTCTACCTCAAAGCCTAATTTCTGATTTTGTTTTTACATTTTTCATAAGTGATGTTCAAATTTCATTTATGGGCACTATTATTATTTTAAAATGTGTTAAGATTCAGGAAGCTCATAGAACAGCTGAAACTTGATACGTCCCTTCACTGCTTTCATATTATTATTTCGTATAAAATAATATAATAATTAGTTTATCATATAATTTAATAATTAGTTTATCATATACAGTAGTATGATAATTAGTTTCTTGGTTCTGGTGGAATTCAATCTATTTTGGTTCAAAACTTACAATCTCCATGTAAGTTAGCTGCAAAATTCACATTTAACCAGAGTTTGCAGCAAAACCCACACTTGGCAGATTTTAAAGCTAAATTCCAGTTAAATTTCCCCCACCAACACATTAAAGCTGTGTGCAAGTAGTTGGCACGCCTCCAAAGTTTGCTTGAAAAAACCTGCAACAATACACCTTGAGAATCATCATACAATTTTTTGTGGTTTTCTGAAAATCTTGGAAATTTGAGAGTGTGACTTTTGCATCTACACCACTATATCTATATTTATAGATTTTTTGTTGATAATATAGAGAAAGGAAAGATAGATGAGAAGAGACTATTATGAATGCAGGGGTGCCCACCCCCCCCCTAAGACTCATGACGCACCCCCCCTAAATTTAGCACCAACCCCCCCATAAATTAGGCCCCCAAAAAATTAGCCCCCCCCCAAAAAAAAAAAATTGCGTAAAAAGCCCCCCGTATTCTTTCTAAAACTAAAAGAAGATTTTTATAACTATTGAAAAAATTCAAACCCAGTTGATAATATACAAAATGTATGTATATTTCTTGAGATTCTTTACAAAGGTAACATTTTTTTGTAAAGGTAAAAAAGAAATATCAATGAAATGAATATATGAACTTCTGCTCAATAAACTTAATTGCAAAATAGCTAAATAAGAATTTGAACCTAAATGGTTTTCAAACATTTTAAATTTGTAGGCTGTGACCATCTACAAGTTTGCTAGGCACCTTCTAAGCTTGTTAAATCTCTCTCTAAACCCCACATAGAAGTTTTTGTCTTTGGGATGAGGAAACAGAAAACCTTTCAATTATTTCTTCGTTAGAAATAGACTCAAGTACATCTTCTTCTGCAGCTAGAACCATTAAATTGGACAACTATGAGTCTCCCATAGATGATCGGAGTCTGTTTTTGATAATTTTAAATCGACTTATTTTTCTTTCTGCTGATTAACTAGTAACTGTTAAGGAGAGTAAAGTTGTATAAACCACTTTCAGAGCACTCGCTTAGCGTCTTGCTAAGTTTGAATAATAACTTCCTGCACAAATCCTAAGCATAACTATTTTAGCTGATTCTTATTCAATTGTATAATAATAATTTTCATTAATTGGATTCTTATTCAATTGTATAATAATAATTTTCATTAATTGGATTCTTATTCAATTGTATTATAATAATTTTCATTAATTGACATTCTATCTGGTGACTTCGTAGTATATTTTTGAATGTTGTCACGTTAAACACGGTTTCAATCAACTTTACGCCCCCCCCCCCAAAACGTTTTTTGGAACCCCCAAGAATTTCAATGACGCAGTCTGCGTCATAGCCCCCCCCTGTGGGCACCCCTGATGAATGGTGCTTCATCCAATGTAAGATTTGCGTTTTTTGAATCCCAAACAATTATATCATGGATTTACATCTTACTTGAATGAGACAAAATGCAAAAAAATGACTCACACATTGCAAGACTGACACACACACATCTCTAATCTCTTCTCATATATATTTCACAATGATTCATTCAGTGAAGATGGGTCTAATTCAACAGAATTGATAAGATTTCAAAACATTCTGTAAGAGTGCTGAATTCATTTCAATTTCATTGCTAATAAATCAAGCAGATCTCATTCAGACTTTGATTGATTTGAGAGTCAGCACAGCGCAGCAGAGCTATCAGGCTACAACGCTTATTTTACAAAACTCACTTGGAAACGAGTGTTTTACTATTCAGTTACCGGCTATGCTAGTGCAGACTGCAGCTGGCTATTAATATAAGACGTCGTTCATCCGAGAGGCGAGCGAGCTGCTGGCTCAAAGATATTCAATCAGTGACGTCATGATTAATCGACTCAGAAGGAGGAGAACTGGTGTTTAAGGCAAATATAAAAGATAATGGGAGAAGAAGATAGAGGAGGGGGGAGGAGGAGTAGGAGGGGGCGGAGGAGGGGGGGGAGGAGGATGATGATTATGAGGTAGAGGAAGATTTTAAGTTGAAGGAGAAGAGGTAGAAGAAATGAGGAAGAGAATAGACGAGAAGAAGAGGAAGATCTGGCGTTTAAAGGCGAATATAAAAAAGAAAAGAGGAAGAGGAGGAGAAGAAGGAGGTAGGTGGGGAAGAGAAGAAGAAGATAAAGAAGAACGAAGATGATAATGAAAAAGAAGGATATAGAAGAGAAGAATAAGAAGATGATGATTATGATAATGGTAAAGAAGAATAAGGTGAAGAAGAGGAAGGAGAAGAATATGAAGATGAGGGAGGATGGTAAAGAGGAAGAGAAGAAGAAAATGTGAGAATGAAGGAGAAGGAGAAGAAGAAAAGGATGAAAAAGGAGGAAGAGAAGAAAGAGGAGAAGAAGATGAATGAAAAGGATAAGAAGGAGAGGGAGGAGAAGAAGAAAAAGAAGGAGAAGGAAGAAAGGAGGTAATAAGAGAAGGAAGAGGAAAAGAAGAAGAGAGAAAGGAGGAAATAGGAGAAGGAGAAGGATGAAGAAAGGAGCAGCAGATGATGATGATGGTGGTAAAGAATAATAAGGGTGAGGAAGAGGAAGGAGAAAAAGAAGAGGGAGGATGGTGAAGAGGAAGAGATGAAAAATATGAGAAAGAAGGAGGAGGAGGAGAAGAAGAAGAACATGATGAAAAAGGAGGAAGAGAAGAAGAAGAAAGAGGAGAAGAAGATGAATGAAAAGGATAAGAAGGAGAGGGAAGAGAAGAAGGAAAGGAGGTAATAGGAGAATGAGGAGAAGAAAAAGAGAGAAAGAAGGAAATAGGAGAAGGATAAGGATGATGAAAGGAGCTGAAGAAGATGATGATGGTAAAGAAGAATAAGGTGAAGAAGAGGAAGGAGAAGAATAAGAAGAAGAGGGAGGATGGTGAAGAGGAAGAAATAAAAAATATGAGGAAGAAGAAGAAGAAGGAGGAGGAGAAGAAGAAAAGGATGAAAAAGGAGAAGGAGGAGAAGAAAGAAAGGAGGAAATAGGAGAAGGAAGAGGAGAAAAAGAAGACAGAAAGGAGGAAGAAGGATGACGAGAGGAGAAGAACAAGAAGCAGGAGGATAAGTAGAATAAAATAGAAGGGAAAGAAGAAGATAAAGAAGAAAGTGCTTGTGGAAGGGGAAGAAGGAGAGGAGAAGGAGAAAAAGAAGAAGGAGGGAGAGCTATGTCTACTGAAGAAATTCGAGCAGATAAGAGAAGACCCCACTACTGTTGAAGGGCCGAGTTAGCATGATAAAGACAGGCGATAAGGGAAGACAGTGAGAAGTATTCCTATTTCTTTGGAATCGTTAAGAACTGTAGTACCAGTGATAAGAAGATATCGTTGGAATGTTGTGGGGGGGGGGGGGGTTGAAGTGGTAGGAGGAGAGGAGGTGTAGGGGAAATGGATGAATAAGATAGTGATGGTGTTAATAAATGAAGTCAGTCTCAGTCAGTCTGAGGAGAAGTCTTCTTGTGTGTTGTGACTGGAGATGAGGTGATGAAGTAGGAGAAGATGAAGGAAGAAGTGTTGAGAAAATGATGAAGTGATTTTTCTTTGAGAAGAAGAATGGGAAGATGAATTGAGAGGAAGAATGGGAAGAAGATGAAAGGGAGGGATGGGAGATAAAGAAGAAAAGAAGGGAAGAGAGATGAAGTAGAAGAAGATGAAGATGATAATGATTTTGTGGTAGAGAGAGATAATGCGTTGAAGGAAAAGAAGACAAAAACAGAAAAGTGGATGATGAAGAAGAAGAAGTAGTAGATGGAGGAAGAAACGGAGGAGGAGCTGAAGAAGAAGGAGGAAGAGAAGGAAGATAGGTAAGTAGGTAAGGAGGTAAGTAGAAGGAAAAAATAGAAGGGAATAAAGTAAAATTAATAGTAGGAGACAAAGGAAAGGAGTTGGTGAATGAAGTGGTAAAGGAGAACAAATAACTGAAAAAGGAAGAGGAGGAGGGGTGGAAAGGAAGACGAGGAGGTGGGTTGGAGGAGAAGGAAGAAGAGAATGATGAGGAGATAGAGGAGAATGATGAGGTGGTGGTGAAGGTAGAGGTGGATGAGGAGGAGGTGAAGAAGGAGGAGGAGTAGAAGGAAGAGTAGGTAGTTAGGAATGAGGGGGAGGTGGCGAATTATAAAGAAGATGAAGAAGTTTAAAGAAAAAGAGGAAGGAAAAAAGAAGAAATGGAAGGAAAGGAAGGAGAAGTGGGTGAAGGATGTGGAAGAAAAATGAACAAGAAAGGAGAAGTTTGAAGAAGGAGAGGAAGGAAGAAGAAGTAAAAGGGCAGGAAGAAGAAAATGTAAGTGGTAAAGAAGAATAAGGGGGAGATGATGATTATGAGATAGATAACACGTTGAAGTAGTAGTAGAGGTAGAACAATACTGAGAACTGGAAAATGAGAGAATGAGTGAATAATGAAAGAATAAAAGAAGAAGAGATGATGATGATAATAATTATGAGATAGATAACACGTTGAAGTTGTACTAGAGGTAGAAGAAGTTATATGTGGAGAATGAAAAGAAAGTGGAGGAGAAAAGGAAAGAAGGGGGAAAAGAAACAGAATAGAGTGAGAAGGAGCTGAAATAGAAGGAGATAGATATGAAGAGATGATGACAAAAAAAAAATAAAGGAGAAGAAAAAGAACACGTAAGACGAAGATTAGGAATAGGAGAAGAAGGAGAAGGGGTGAATAGACATAGAGGAGAAGTATTAGCAAAAGAAAGATTAAAGAAGCAGAAAAAGAAGTAGAAGAAGAAATAGAAAAAATAAAAGTAGAAGAAGAAGAAAAAGATGAAGAAGAAAAAATAATAAGGAGAAGAATAAGTAGTAGAAGAAGAAAACGTAGAGGATAAGTAAGTAGGAGCAGGAATTGAAGAAAGACGAGGTGGTGGAAGAGTTTCATCATCTAGGGGTGGTAGGAGGATAAATACCAAAAGAATCAGCATAAAGGAGAGAAGAGAGAGAGAGAGAGAGAGAGAGAGAGAGAGAGAGAGTGAGTGAGGAGTAAGAAGAGAAAAAGAGACACGAGTTTAAGGAAATTGAAATGAACAAGATAAGAATCTCTCGATTCGCAGTCAGCAGTGGGCGAGCGAGGATTCTACAAAAGTCGATCGCTTCTTTAAGAAGTTGATGACAATGATGAAGAAGAAGAAGAAGAAGAAGAAGAGATAGAAGAAGAAGAAGAGAGACAGACGAAGATATTCACAACTGTTGAACAATGGACGTTGGATTCGCTATCGCTCGTTCAGGGATATATATCTATATATATATATATACTTCTTATTCATCTTCGGTGGGATGCGGCAAGTGATTGATGGTTCGTGAGCCATGGAGAAGAATTTCGAGAAGAAGATCTTGAAAAGGAATGGAAGGAAATAAGACAAGGATAGGAGAAAGTTGTTGAGATAAACGTTGTGACGTAGAAAGGGCCTCAGAAGAAGGATGAGGAGGAGGACAAAAATATGTAGAAATGGTGGTAAGGGCTAAGAGGATAAGAAGAAGAAGAAGAAGTGGGAGTGTGAGGAGGATAAAAGAATCAGATGGAAAATAGATGGCTGGATAAGTGAAAGAATAGGGGATGAAAAATGGAGCTTGGAAGAAAACGAATAATTTGAAAAAGTTGTCAAAAGCCCAGTATAGTAAATATTGAGAAAAATCAGAAGTTTTGAGAAATAAGAGAACTTATTGTTAGTGGAAAGATACAAAAAAGGTGAGAGAGATTTGGCAAAATAATTCTTGCTTGTACAAGTAATAGTACTATGTTGTATTCTTTTTTTTTAATGTTGAAACTGATGGACTACATAAATAAAAATAGTTCATAGCTTTTATTGTGCAGATAGTTTCACCTCACTGAGTAAGAGTGAGCTGTATGATGGACCTATGCCCGGTTTCTGAGTTGTTCATTAAGTTTAATGGACCATTAACCCATTGCTCCAGCATTGAGTTGATGGTCCATTAAGTCATTGAACAACTCAGAAACCGGGCACTAGAGTTTCAGATGGATTTTGAATTCTGAACCACAAGGCCTGATTAGTTGAAAAAAAGAGAGTTAAGGATAATGCTTCATAGTTAGTGATTTGATGAGAAAATTGTGTCAAATGAGTAAATGAAGAATTTTTTAAATACGCCTAATGAATGAGAGGTGCAAACTCAGATGATATAAAAAACTGTTTAAAATAAATGATAAATTGTAATTTTTCTTCCTTACTCGAGGCAAAACATGTTTTTGTTCGGGATGCTCGTCCCCAGTGCCTAGTTGATCTTACAGGACTCCTGTCAGCTCTATCTGACCGTTAAGATCAACCAGGCACTGCGGATGGGCATCCTGCCCGCAAACATATTCTAAGGAAGAAAATTAAGTGTATGTCTTAAGTGAAAACATCTACTCACAGTTCGCCATGGATAAACAAAAGATGAGTTATAATGGTTTATAATTTCTTCTCCTTCCGTTCATTGCAATTGAAACGAGAGGAATATTATTCTTAATTTCTTGAAATTACAATCATGCTATCAGAAAAATAATACCAACGACCTGTAGTCTGAACCAACTTCATACGATTTTAGTCGGTGCTATGCAGTCATAAAGAATAATTACCGTTCACCTAAAGAATTCATTAGCGGTAGAACCCTCTTATTTGCAGACGATACATCTCTCATTTTCAGCAATTCCGTTTCAGACAATTTAGAAATAAATGCCCATATAGGTGGGCAGTAGATTGTCCAATTCTTAAATGAGTTGAATTTAACGATTAATAGAAAAAGTTCCAATACCTTTAATTCTAAGAAACATCATTCAAATGAAGATAGGGCTATAAACGTGCTTGTAAGCGATATTCAACTAGATCACGGAGAAAACATTGCATTTCTAGGAGTTTTGTTGGATAGACCTGGGGTTCTCAAACTGTGGTACGCGTACCCCTTGGTGTACTCGAAAATTTTCAGGGGGTACGCGGGGCAGGTTAATGAAAAATTAAACCATTTTTTCTGTTTCACAATCACGCAAGGTTATTATTTAATAGTAAAATCTAATAAATTGAACACTTTTGTGGTCGATTTACTAGGAACCAACAAGTGCAATAGGTTTGTGTAACTATTTCATAGAAGTTCAGAGACAAGGTTAATGTTGGGAACGATTTAAGGTTTGACCTTGAGCCTAGCATTGAGGAACTATGTCAAGAAGCAAGCTCAGCCTTCATTAATTTTTTGTAATGAGTTTCAAATATGTTTCCAAATGTATTGTGTTTTTTAGGTAAAAAGGTTTTTTAATTTAACTGTCACCCCCCCCCCCTCACCAAACATCTCCTTGCGGTAACAAGGGGGTACGCTAAATTTTAATTTTTCATTGAAAAAAGATTGAGAACCCCTGGGATAGACGATTGACCTGGGCTCTACATTGAGAAAATATGTTGTAAAATTTCATCTAGGGTATTTGCCCTGCGACAGCTTGCTAGATTGAATGACAAAAAGTTACTTTTTACAGCTTACCATGGGCTCTTACTGTCAAAAATTAGGTATGCTATTTTAGTATGGGGTAATTCATCAAAACAGAACCTTGATAGGGTGTTTAAAACCCAAAAGAAAGCTGTTAGGTGTTATAAAGAGTAAATAGATTAGATTCATGTTGGCCGTGTTCAAGAGATTTGGTCTCCTAACTGTACCCTGCTTATATGTATAATTATGAAGCTACTTTTTATGTAAAAAAGAGTGATATTAACCCCATTGACATACAGGATTATAATTCAAGAAGCCGAGGATATTATCACTTGGTGGGTCACAATAGTAGCTTCTTTAAACAAAAACCTAGTTATATTGGTAGGAAACTCTACAACGAGCTTCCGCAGTTTTTAAAGAGTCTTGAAAATATAGAAATATCAAAAAAACAATTGAAAAAATATTTAGTGGATAAAGCGTTTTATAGTGTACAAGAGTTCCTTTCACATCAAAATTGGGCCTCACCTCAACTAATTGATACAGTAATTATGCTAACTAGTGTATAAGACTGTATAATTTTTATTCTGACTTGTCTTATAAATACTCCTTAACTGGCGTCTCCAAGATGTGATCTACAAAAAAAAAAAAAAAAAATATTTTTATTTCGAATTCCTTTAATTGCTATTACTTTATACTGAAGACTTCCGCAATGGCGGATATTGACAACAGCATTGAACAGCTGATGGGAATCGATGAATGCTAATGTACAAAAATACCAGTCACCACCGGGAATCGAACCACGGACCTCTCAATTGCCGGTTGAGCGCCCTTAAACACTAGACCATGGAGACCTTTCTGCATAGCAGCATTCATTTTCAACTTGGCCATATCATAAAGTAATAGCAATTAAAGGAATTCGAAATTAATAAATTCTGTTTATGTATATTTGTCAGTTTATTCAATTGTCAGTCATTTCAAACTAACTTGTGAGATACGAGCCGATATGGCCAAGTTGAAAATGAATGCTGCTATGCAGAAAGGTCTCCATGGTCTAGTAGTTAAGGGCGCTCAACCGGCAATTAAGAGGTCCGTGGTTCGATTCCCGGTGGTGACTGATATTTTTGTACAGTAGCATTCATCGATTCCCATCAGCTGTTCAATGCTATTTTCAATATCCGCCATTGCGGAAGTCTTCAGTATAAAGTAATAGCAATTAAAGAAATTCGAAATTAATAAATTCTGTTTATGTATATTTGTCAGTTTATTCAATTGTCAGTCATTTCAAACTAATATTTTTATTCTATGAAGCAAAAAGGAATGTAGTAGTAATATAAGTCTTCGTGGCTGAGCTAAACTGTAGTGTTGTAGAAGCTACAAATTCATCTGCAGAATCAGTTACAGTGTGAATTGCTAATGTAAATAAATTATCTATCAGCTTTTGTTAAAGATATTCAAATACTCTATGTTGCTCTACAAATACTCTATAGTGCATGGTGTATGGTGTTTCAGATATAGACCCATCTGTAGAATCAGTTACATTGTAAATTATTATTATTCATCTAAAAGCAATCCGTTTTGGAACGAATCTTTTCACTGGTGGCTCGCACCATCCTACTTCACAGTCTCATCTATTCCTCACTATCTAAATCTAAGGAGGCGTATATTTGAGCGCGCAATTCGTAAGCGGCCTCAGCGATCCGCTCTAACCGAAATTAAGACTGGAAACGTCCAGAGAACGCCATCGCTTAAGTTTATATCCGCCTGTCCGTCCGTTGGAAATCCGCTGGTTATTTATGTCTTACATCCAGCACCAGATGGATTGTGTTCTTGTTACGCTGGCGGATTGTACTTGAGAGAAATTTCTCGTTTTCCACTCGAGTGGGAATTTGAAAACTGGAAAATGGGGTTCAAAATTATTTTAATAGAGGTACGCTGTGAAAAATTGTGATCGATTGCAAGTACTGTGAAAAACTAGTTGAGAAATAAATAGGAAGATATATTTATCTGTGATGTTTTCCATGACGAAGTACTTAAAGAACAATCTAATATCAAAACTGACATTGTATTTCTATTAAATGTGAATGTTGGAGGGAATGAAGGTTATCTTGAAGATTGACGATGATGCTGTGGGAGGGGGATCAGCGACGCCGTATGCTGTGAAGCGGTCCCCCCTTATCATAACATTTGCAACATAAGCTTCTGCAAAAGCCCATCAATAATAATCTGTTTCTTTGATCAGTATTTATATGTATTTTTAGTTACTGAATCTGAATTTCGAGCTTACCAGCTCATAGAACTGTAATTTTTCAAGATAGGTGGTGGTTAAGTAGAGGGGAAACCCTTTTGTTACCCCTCACTCATGAACGGCGTGTCACACCCATCTCTTGGTTCATACCTCTCAGCCCGTTTAAACGATCTATATTCATAAAACGTTTGATTTAGATCATAATTTGTCATTCTACTTGGAAGTGTTCTATAGGCTACTGTACTTAGAAAATGACGATTTTTCGTTATGAATAACCTAACACGGTAACATGTTTCCTAACTACTAAATTAATATAAAAATGGAAAGATGGTATCAAATTTTAAGTTTACATCTTTCTCCTCCAAATCATTGACATCAAATTCTAAAAAAAAAAAACACTTCAAATTTAGATAAATCATAAGTGACTAAACTTTCACAAGTTTTGGACATTTTTCTGGTTTGCCGATCAGCCAAACTATGTGTCGGAAAAAATTAATTTGAAATTTTTGCTAGACTGCGTAATTCTGAAGAGCCTAGCACAGCATTTCCTAGCTTGCAAACAGAAAAGTTGGTTTTTCTTTCACCAAAGAAATAATTGATAAAACATGAGCTCAGCTTTGACACGGTACGCGCGTAAGTCATTCCAGACAGCATAAATAACGCCACTGAATAAATAACACCTATATGACTATATAAAAATACATATATGTATATTAATAACTATATAATAAATAGCAGCATAAATAAGCTAAATATTATTATTAAAAAATTGTTTTAACTGTCTTCTATCAGCTGTTCCTTTGAGGATAGATTTCTCCTTTTTTGTCCTTCAGCGAGTTTTTACAGTAATGAGACCTAGCGCAGTCGTATTTTGGCTACAAAAAGCACCTATATTCGAAATTTCATCAAAATCGTTAGAGCCGTTTTTGAGATCCGTCGCACATACATAAATACATTCAGAAATGGCACGTTTAATATAATAGGATAATTATTGACCTAGTTATTCTCATGTGAAGATAAAATACCGTAATACTTCCACCCTTGTTGAAAAATAATTCATTAACATTTGGTCCAATACATGAATCTCTATTATCAGGCAGTCACAGAGCACAGAAGAGACATTCTCAACGAATTGTTCCACTTTCATTTCGCCACAATGGTTGAGTTTATGGGAGCCTTATTATTTAACGGTAAATGCTACCGGCGGCGTCTGATTGGTCTATTTAAATTTTTAAACGTCTATGAATATACCAATCTAACGTCACATTTACCGGCTACTGGTAAAACTCCCAAGAACTCAATCACTGTAAACTGGGTTATATTAAAATGGGCTTGTTAATGTCCTTTTGAAAAAGTTTTATGAAGATTATATAGGATAATAACTTGTAATCAACATTGAAACCAACTGCCAATTCAAATTAAAATTTATTGCCAAAAAACAAAAATAAACCTACAAAGCAAACTTGAATAAATTAGAATAAATAAAAAACATAACCTTGTAGATAAACGTAAAAAAGTTCACATGACATTAAGTACAAAGGCACACTAGTAAAAGTAAAACTAAAACGAAACAATTAACAACTTACACAATTAAGTATTATAATGGCCGCCAGCCATAATACTTAATTGTGTAAGATCCCTTTTTCTTTATTTTCTTGTTTTTTATCTGCTATTATTTTTTCTTGTCTTTTAATCTATTGTTTCATCCTTATAACTTTCTAGTTTTCTTATAACTGTTTTTTACTGTAATACTTCACTACTTTGTATAGTATACAATTATTCTCATTTTTATTAGTTTATTCTTTTTTATGTATTTGTTAAAAAAAATTGGGTTTTGATGCACCAATAATAATTATTTTGTTTGGGCACCTACTGAAAAACCTGCCTGTTTAGTGGGATCAGTGATGTATTTTATTGAATAAAAATTGATTGAACATGAATATTTTTACTATTATTAATAATGTTTGTTCCAAGAACATTTTTCTCTAAAACTGGAGTAAATAATGTAGAATCTCAAAATCAATGCTATCATAGAAGCAAATCAGCATAAAAACTTCCTGTTTACTTGCTCTGAGCTTTTATACAAGTTCCTAGTAAAATAAGCTACTTCGCATAACATGTAAATGCAGTCATTTTCCTACTGATTAGTAGATTACATGAGAGTAATTATCCTGTTAGTCCTTGGTAAAAACAGTTCTCTTGTGTTCATGAACCTTATCATTATCTTGTTACCCGAATCGTTTGTTTTCTACCTATTTTCATGTTAAATGACCATAATTTTTCTCTTGTATATATTGTAATTTCTTGAAATTTGTATTCATGATATCTTTGAGCTCTTTAGAGTGAGTGGATATTTTTTATCGTGGAAAGTTCCAAGTTACAACAAGAAAAAACCTGATTGTCTGGCAGTCACATAATCACGCAAGAGGATATATTTCCTTTAATAAATAACTTGACAATCACTTTGCATTGGGCTTTACCGTAATAAATTATTCCTATTCTGCCAAAATGTAAACTGAGTGACATATTTAAATGTGTTTGTCCTATTTGAAAAGTTCTATTCAAATTAGTTTTGAATGAAGATACTATATATTTAAACAGAATTTTTATTAATTTCGAATTCCGTTAATTGCTATTACTTTATACTGAAGACTTCCGCAATGGCGGATATTGACAACAGCATTGAACAGCTGAATGGGAATCGATGAATGCTACTGTACAAAAATATCAGTCACCACCGGGAATCGAACCACGGACCTCTCAATTGCCGGTTGAGCGCCCTTAACCACTAGACCATGGAGACCTTTCTGTACAGATTCTCAGATGTATCGATTCCCATCAGCTGTTCAATGCTGTTGTCAATATCCGCCATTGCGGATGTCTTCAGTATAAAGTAATAGCAATTAAAGGAATTCGAAATTAATAAAAATTCTGTTTATGTATATTTGTCAGTTTATTCAATTGTCAGTCACTTCAAACTAACTTGTGACTATATATTTTTTATTAATCATTATTTTTCCACCATTGTGGTAACAAAATGAACATTCTTGATCACTCTCTTTTGTCATGAACTTCACAGCTTGAATTGATTTCTTTAAATTATTGGCCTACACAAATCAGAGCAATTAGCACAGAGAGAACTTCAGGAACACTGAAGCCCAAATTAAAAACCAGTAGGGGGAATAAATTAACCTTAATCATTAAAATAACTCTAAAATATAACCAGCTTTAAAATAAACAAGCTAGAGAAAGCAGTAGTGGGCTACGCCTATTTTATCTTTACTTGATTGTGTTTTGTGTAATAAATGAATAAATAAATATATTAAGTAGTCCCATTTTTTCTTACTAATACAGAAATAAAACATTATTATTTTATTTTGTTATACATTTCATATTATTATTTTATTTATTCAAAACATAAATTTACAACCAATAGAAGCTTACAGATAAACGCTGAAGCAATCCTTATTCACCCCAAAGACTGGTCCAAGGAATTTCTAGAAATATAAAGAAAACAAAAAGACTTTTACATTATACTATGCCAAACGTAATGAAGGAGGAGTAAAGTGTTAAAGAATACAATAATAAAGAAATAAGAAAGAGTCAATCTATGCAATCCGTCTTGGAGACTCCAGTTAAGGACTATAAGACAAGTCGGATTAACATTAAATTATACAATTTTATACGGTACACTAGTTACCATAGTTACTATATCAAAGTTGAGGCTAAATTTTGATCTGAAAGGAACTCTTGTACACTATTAAAAGCTTTATCAACTAAATATAAATTGTTAAATAAAATATATGACAAGGAAAATAAGAAAAAAAAATAGTATGAATTACATATGAATATAATTATCATGTACAGTTTATTAGATTGGGGCTTTAATTATAATAATAAGTTTTTAATTACATGGTGATATGAAAATTAATGGGAAACATGAAAATCTCATGATGTATTAATAATTTGTTTTGTTTTCTTACAGATATTGCCGCACTATTCATTCACAGGGATAAATATGATGAAATTTTAAAATTTGTAAAGCACAATTCATGACATATCTATCAGTAAGTAAATTTTCATCTAGAATTATTAATTTGATTTAAGTGAAAGTTCAATTACTATACCAGTGAAAACCTAGAATTCAATCAACTTCCTAGACCTCTCAATTACAAAGAACACAAACCAACAACACAGCTTCAACATCTACAGAAAACCAGCAATGACAGATACCCTAATACACAGCACCTCCAATCATCCAACTCAACACAAACACTCAGCATTCAGGTCAATGCTACACAGACTCAACAACACATCGCTATCCACCGGCAATTACAACACTGAACTAAATACAATAAAATATCTAGCACAAGAAAACGGCTACAAACACGACCTATAATTGACAAACTCAATCATAAAATAACAAACAAAAAACAAAACACCAACACCACTGACAAAAAATACATCACAATGACATACATTAATCCACAATCAAACAGACTAGCAAAAATCTTCAAAAAAGCCGGCCACACCATCTCATTCAGAACAAAAAACAAATTTAAAAATGCACTTTCACTCAAAACCACACTGTACACAAATAAATACGATCTCCCAGGGATCTACAAACTGACCTGCTCTGATTGTAACAAATTCTACATAGGTCAAACAGACTCAAACAACGTTACAAGGAACATTTTCAAGCCCTGACATCCAAAGCTGAATCGAATTTTGCCGACCATATCATTCAAACTGGACACACTTTTACTGACATAACTACCAACCTACACATTCTACATATAAAATCTAAAGGACACGAACTCAACACCTTGGAACAATTTGAAATATACAAACACACAATAAACAAAACATCCTCAACGAACAACTAAATTTTAAATCACACAAACTTTTTGATCACATTTTACAAAAACCACAATTCTTCTAACCTAAATACTGACATCGATGATCAAGGAACACACTCCTCTGAAATAGGATCTCAAAGATTCGAAAGCACTCGGCCTACAGAGTAAGTAAATTATACTTATTCTTAATGAATATTTGACTGCAAGTCGTTAAATTCACATAAAAAGTTAATTTTAACAACGCAGTTCGTCATGGAACAAGAAAACCAGGAAAACCTAGATTTGAACAAATCTGTGACTAAATCACTAATTCATACACAATGAGATTTTTTGGCAAAATCATATGTTAAGAAAATTCAGAATGTGGCAGCATAACATCCTATATTTCATAGTACTATATTATATGCTTGTTATAATACAGTACTAATCCAATATAATATTTATGTAATCAGTGGATTAATCGTTATGTGATCATTGCCTGATTTTTTGTTTAAACTCAAGAAAGAACACTCATTTCATTTCAATAATAATGTACATTGTAGTGCTTTCCACAAAATTGCAACTGCAGATTCTAAATCAAAGGTTAGGTTTTTTTACACTATAAATTCCTCTCTGAATCAGTAAGCCTATTATTACCGATTTCATTGTTGAAGGATATTAATTTTCAAGTTCACGTTTCAATTAATTCGCTAATACAGTCAAAGTTGATATGATTTTCAATTTTCAGATTTTTAATATATATCAAGTAGGAATAAATTGATTAAACCAACAAGTAAATAATAACAAACTAATTCCATTTTTGTAATCAATTCTGTTATTGATTGAGTTACAATGGTAAAAATGACCATTAAGAATGTTTCTGTGCATTAACTTTCTAAAGTTTCAGGAGAAATTAGGGGGGAAATGTGAGAAAAAATGTGAAGAATAAGCAAAAATACATAGACATAAATAATTTGAAAGAAACAAGTTTTTAAATAAAAAAACTTTCCAAGTGTTGAAAGCAGGAATAATTAAATCAAGATAAATATTCTTTAAAGTTAGATTTGAAGTAATTGATAATTTAAAAAACTGACAAATATACAGAAACATAATTTATTAATTTCGAAGTGCTATTAATTTATACTGAAGACTTCCGCAATGGCGGATATTGACAATAGCATTAAATAGATGATAGAAATCGATGAATGCTACTGTACAAAAATATCAGCCACATTTGGTGGTGACTGATATTTTTGTACAGTAGCATTCTTCGATTTCCATCAGCTATTTAATGCTATTGTCATTGTCAATATCCGCCATCACGGAAGTCTTCAGTATAAATTAATAGCACTTTGAGGAATTCTTAATAATATCCTTTCTTTATCTTACTAGCAAAATACTTAGAAATAATTCCTGATTCAATCCACATATACCGATAAGAACTGTAGCTTTTTGGTATAATCCATTAACGTCCTTAGTTATTTTACTTTTTAAAGTGTTAGCAGGAAAAATTAAATAAAGAGAGATAAATTTCTCAATTCTTATCTGCAGGTTCAAAATAACTCTAATTTAAGTTTTCAAGAACTGTAGTACTTTGAAATTAATAAATGCTGTAACTGTAGTTCCTTGAGAGTATATGTCATCAAACAGCAACGCCCATAGTTATTTCACTCAGTAGTTACATTGTATTACAATGCAATTTATAACTCACCTTTCAATGGCATGTTCATGCAGCCTAATATTATCACGATTTAACCACGCCTTGCTTCCATATTGAAGGTTAAACTGATTAAAGCAATTATTTAATCAAATAGTGTGTATAGTAGGGTGTGTTCTTACTTACGGCATCTCCACTTCAATTAATTTTAATTACATTTGCTTCAAGTTAACTTAGGTCATATGACATCTAAGCAGTTTTCAAGTGGTGATGATATTATAACCCACTGTATTCTTCATACAATTTTGTCAGTAAATTAATAAAATTGTTAATTAGATTATATGTCTAAGATTGAGGGGTGGAACCAATTGCTATTAAAACTATTAATTAGATTAAATCCAAGTGTAGGAGTAAAAATGAAGGGTGTAACTATAACTGCAATCCCTATTCTGAAACACTATCATTTTCTTTCTTCCCCCATCGTTGTGGGAGAGATCATATTAATTAATGGTACAGATAATATCAGTATTGTCAATATTGAGACTATCTTTTTATTGCAGTTGTTGAGAGGGGTTGGCTGTAATCCAATTTGTCAGATAGTGGGGATTTTTGAAGAGGGTTGGTCATATTTCTTCAACCCTAAATACTCTTCAGTGATTGGTTGATTTCTTTTTAATAGCTGTTTTTACTCTCCTGCTAATGTATTGATCAATCTGGAAATTAAGAAAAATGTTTTTTTTTACAAATAATAATATTCCTGGATTTCTTGTTCTATGACGAACTGCGTTGTTAATATTAACTTTTCAAGTGAATTCAACGACTTGCAGTCAAATTTTTATTAAAAATAAGTAGTATATTTCACTTACTTTGTAGGCCAAACGTTTTCGAGTTGTTGAAACCCCTTGAAGGCCTTGAAGATGGGTTTCAACAACTCGAAAACGTTTGGCCTACAATGTAAGTGAAATACTACTTATTTTTAATGAAACTTTGACTGCAAGTCGTTGAATTCACTTGAAAAGTTGAATAATAATAATTACACATTATTCTTGAATTTAGCAATTTCGTTGCTTTGTGTAGTGTTGCTGAATTAAATGGATGAATTTAACAAAATGTTGTTAATATTCTAACTTTGAATAGCAGAGAAATGGATAGTAACAAGAAAAATATTCTATGCTGTGATAGTATTGTAGAAATTGGTGGATTAAATATTAAAATATCTCTCTACTTGTAATTGAAAGGATATTTTTAAGAATGTAATTTCAAATCTCCAAATAAATAAATAAATGAATTGAAGATTGTATTTTAAACTTGAACTAAACCGATAATATTACTATTACATTAATTTTTTCATTTATTTATATAGACAAATTAACAATAAATGCAAAGATGCGATAGACCAGAGTCCAAAACTGCTCACTTCACAAATTTTGATTGAGCTATTTCATCCAAAATTCTAAGGTTAGTCCACACTAAAAATTTATATTCTCTAAAAGAAAACATTCGAAAAAATGACTTGTTTCTTTTCACTTAAAGACTGCTAATTTTAAAAGTTCACTCGAAAAAACACTAAAACAATTAAAAAGAATTCAAATAATAACATTTTGATTGGAGCTTTCGAGCCAAAAAAAATACTAAACTTACTGCTATGGAAACAACAAACAAACAAGATCTCATAGTCCAGAATTGGGATTTCCAATCCTTCCAAGCAAATTGGAAACCCGTTTCAAAAATAAACGGGAAGAAATAATTGTCACCTTAGTTATCTTGACATTTTTTTTTTTGTAGATTACGTCTTGGAGACTTCACTTGGATTAGATCTAAGAGTATAAGACACGTCAGATCCTAAAATTGTTACTGAATAATATTGCTACTTAACTGAATAATATTGTTATACTTAACTGAACTAAATCATCACAAAATAAAACATTAATTGCAAGTAAGTGAAAAACCAGTTCAAAAATAAACACATGAAGAAATATTTGTCATCTTTTCTACCTTAACATTTTTGAAGATTACGTCTTAAAGACTCCGGTTACGAAGTATAAGACAAGTCAAGTCAGATCAACAATACAATATTATAACATTCTTATTCACTAGTTATCACAACTACAACTATTTCAATTCGGTGACGCTCAATTTTGATCGGAAATGAACCCTTGTACACTATAAAAAGTTTCATCAACTAAATATTCTCTCAATTCATTCAAATATATTTTGATATTTCCAATACTTTTCAGAAACTGCGGTAGCTTGTTGTAGAATATTTCCTACCAATAAAACTAGGTTTTTGTTCGAATAAATTAGTATTACGAATAAATTAGTATTTCGAATAAATTAGTATTATTAATAATTAGTATTATATAAATTAGTATTAATAAATTAGTATTATAAATTAGTATAATCTTCTCGGCTTTTAGATGTTACATAGGCTATCAATTACCTGAATTCGAGCTTCACAAAATGAATGGTTAATTGGTACACACAAGTAGGCAAAGGAATGTGATATGAGGAAAAACAAGGAATAAAAAGAGAAGAAAAATGGGGAATGATAGTGTGCGGGAGAAGGAAAACGAATCACTAACAACGCCCACTACATTCTTATCAGTCGGGTGTCAGATTCACAAGCTAAGTAAGCGTGGCATCGAATCTAACACAACTCGAACACCCCGGAGTTCGAGAATTCAAGGGTTTTCCGATTTCTGGATCAGGAGGAGCCTTTGTAAACGGTGGAAAGAGGGATGGAGGGGGTATTTTTTTAATTTTCCAGACTAGCGGTCCGCGTAAACCAAAAACCAGCGGCGACACGAGTTGGCGAAGTTAGGACATACGCATCGAGCCCCGACACTTCACTTATACTCGCGCCACTTTCACTACTAACAGACGAATCTTTTGTGAAAAGTTATCCATGTTAACCTTACCTCCCCCCCCACGCCACTACAACCTGTACACCAATTTTCAATTTTATATATTTTTCACACACCCCTCCCCCTTTTCACCCATCTGATGACTCTGCCTTGAATTATTCAATTTCCCATTCTTCAAAAACGACCCAACCTCAACACTTGGTGACAACCTGTATACACGACAATACTCTCCAACCAGCCCTTTTGAGAAATTAATCAGTGCTTGTTCCCTCCCCCCTTTATTTATTTCTTCTGTTTTACGAAAACAAAACGAATGAATCGATTTCTCAGTGAATTGGAACACTCTACCCCTTACTTCGTCATAAGAACAATATTGTTCACAAGAACAAAACAGGAGACCTGTTCGCATAAGATACAGAACACAGAGCAGTGACCAACACACTCTGTTTACAATAACTACTAAAGAATTGAAAAAAAAAAAATAAAAAGCTGTAAACCAATGAAAAACACAAGTCTGCGTGTTTTTGGGATTTTTCCTTTTACCTTTTCACTGCATTTGGTTGATTCCTTCTGTTACTGATTTGTTTAAAAATGTTCTTCATTCTCTTTAATATTGTCTTCGTGTTATATGTGGATATTGATTATTGTATGATTCCTGAGTTTAAAATCCTCAAAGAATCAGATAAATACTACTTTTTAAAGAAAAGAATCAAAAACTACATACTTCTAAAACTACATAAATTTAGTACTGGACTGCAACTAAAAAATAATTACAATCTTGAATACACCAATTTATCACCTTACGCGGTTAGCTTGGTGCTCTTGCAATCATGATGTTCAGTCACGAGCGCTCAAGACTGTCTTAGATGGGTGACCATGATTGAACTTGATGTTATCACTTACTTAGTGGTTCGGAATCCACTTAAAATAGTAGTTCCTCGCATGACTCAAACGGTGAGGTGGAACTACCCGTAAGTCTCCCCACCAATAAAAGCCATGGTATGTTAAATTCAGTGAATTCCCCACAAATAGCTATCAGCTAGGGTTTAAATCTCATTGCGATTGTAATCTGAAGAAAATAAATGAATAACAGTCAACGTCCAACAGTAATATTCAACTCTAAAAACAATTTAATGAGTGAATTATTGCTTGCTATATATGGAGACAACCTCTTCTTACCTGTACCACTCCTTTTTGAAAACATGAAGTGATAGGAACACCTGAGTTACATTCAACTCCAAATGTGTCACAATAATTGTACTATCGTTTAAACTGGTACATGTTATCCAATCCCATTACGATGTAGGTCTACAGTTATTTACATCAATTAATTTGCTTTGCACAAACAAAACCATATTCCAACACGAGTTGAAGATTACGAAGTCCATGTTTTTTTCCCATTTAGCTTTTTTTCATGCTGTTCAATTTTTCTCCGTTTACCTTCTTTCTCATGCTGTTCACATTCGCAAACATATTTCTACCTGGTGACATCATTTCTGAAATACTAGAAAAAACCCAACCTACCATCTGATAATACACTGTGCCACAACGTTCACAAAGTATGGACAGGCTTCAATAATTCATACAGCGTCTTGACAAACACGAGTTTGATCGCAGATTGGAGGACATTCATGAGCGTTGAACTCACGGATCAATCATTACAAAATTCTGTACACAACAAAACAGATTTAATACAGAATTCCAAGCTACAACAAAACAAATTAAATCGAACGACATCAGGATTATTCGATTGGGGAAAGATCTGTGATATGTGTTGTTACGGTGCAAAAACAAGTAGTTGTAATACAAGATTCTTCGTTGGTGATCCATAGTAGTTATGTTGGCCTAATCTGTGTTTAGTTGCTTGCTCCATTGATTGTTATACTTGCTTCCTCATGTTGTTTATCATGTACTGTACTTCATCGATTTGTATTCTTGTCTTTGCTGTTTATTGTGAGCACGTATCATTGATAGATGTTGGATAAACTTTATGTGTTTGTAAGATTGTTTTGTTCCAAATACTCTGCAGGTTTCACGATGTTGATTAGACTTTTTTCCCCTCATAAGCTGCTATTCAGAAGCTACTAATTGGATACGCATTTTGAAAACTGAATCTGAGAATATTGCTATATTACAGCCAAACTCCATAGATACGCTAATTTTTGAGTCTTGATTGATCAACATTGAAAAACTCATGCGCATAAACTTTATTTCTACGCATTTATTTTAATCCCATTTTGAATCTCAAAAACGACAAGGGGGTTCTCAAACTATAGGTTTACTAATCTAAAGTTTATTGAAGTATAATCTACTTATAAAATTTCCCTACCAAGAAGGTGAAGAGGAGGAGGAGGAGTAGGAGTAGGAGGAGGAGGAGGAGGAGGAGAAAGGTGAAAAAGAAGGACAAGAGAAAGAGGAATTCTTATTTATTCTTGCAAATATACAATTTTTCCAATTGAAAGACCATTTAAAACTAAGATTACCATCACACTCTTCCTTACTGGTTTTTAGCAGTAATAGAAACTTTTTTTAACATCGTGCTGAATGTATAGACAATGATTTTATTTGTCAACAAAATTAAATTAACCAACTGCAATCAAGTGGTACATCAAATAACGTAAATTTTACATAAAATGACGAAAATAATGACGTGTCAATTCTTCAGCACCCAACCAAAAGAAGAAGTAGCAGAAGGTAGAGAAGGAAGAGGAAGAGGTGGATGAGGATGAGGTGAAGAAGGAGTTGAATGATGTGGAGAAGGAGGGGGAGGTGAAGGATTAGGAGAAGAAGAAGGAAAATAAGAGAGAGAGGAGGATGGTGGGGAAGAAAATAAGAAGAAGATGATGGGAAAGAGGAGGAAGTTCAAGAAGAAATAGTCAAAGAAGAAAAGGAAAGGAATAGGAGGAGCTGGTGATTGATGATGAGGTGGAGTAAGGTGCGGTGGAGAAGAAGGAGGTGGAGGAGGATAAGATGAAAAAGACGGAGAGAAGGAAGAAATGAAGAAAAAAGTTTGAGAAGAATAGGAGGAAGGAAGGTGAAGAAGAAGTAGTTGGAGAAGGAGGAGAAGAAGAAGAAGAAGACGACGAAGCAGGTGATGAAGTTTGGTAGAGGAAGCGTATAAAGTAGTGGTGTCAGAGTTTGTGAAATTGCCTTGTGTCGAACTAAACGAACAACTTGGAAGATTCTCTCGGTATTTGTAATTACCACAAAGCAAGATGGCGTCTCTGCCGCACCAGGCGCCATATTTTCCATATTTATGACACGATATTTCGATTCTCTCCACTTCTACCCTTCCACTTCCTCACCTTAAACAAACTGCAAATCTTTGGTGGAGCATTCCTTCGTTTCTCTCTTTATTCTCTGTCACTGTCACATCCTCTATTCAACGACCTACTATTCTAAAGCACTCATTATTTTTTTATGTTATGATTCAGAATAATTACAGTATTAGAAAACATACCTTCTCTCTCTACAATGGTTTCACTTAATCAACTGTTTGCTCTACAAACCAGTGTTAGGAAAAGCAAGGAAGAAGAAATCATTATGCTACGCTACTCATTGTGTCGACACTGCTTCCGGTTTCACAGATAACATGGACTTGTTTTTCTAGTAGAAGACTAGCAATCAGTAGGACTGTGAATTAGTAGGAGACTAGCAATCGGTGCTAGCATTGCTGTAACTGATATTGGGGAAAGGTCATGGATAACGGTACCTTATCTTGGTCCAGTATCTGATAAACTAGGGAAAGAATTGAAAAAGAACGGTTTTGATGTAGCTTTTCAAACCAAACCTATTTTAAAGAGTTTGTTTGGGTATAGTAGAAACAAAATTGATATCTGGGATGAAAGTGGGGTGTATAAATTGAATTGCGGTGATTGTAATACTTGTTGTATGGGTCAGACCGGTAAACGTTTTAAATGTAGAATAAATAAACATATTAGGGACTGGAAAACCAAAAAGGAGATTCAAATTTTGCAGTGCATCTCATTAATAATGGACACAAGTTCAAGGCTGAATAAAATGTTGAATTTCTGCATTTGATTGGCAAATGCAGACAATAGAACATTTTAGAAGCTTTGGAGATAACTAGATTGGTAAACAACGATTTCAATACTAGTTTGAATGATCAAATTTATTTTAACCAATTCAATACAACTAATTTGGTTTCATCATAATTCTAGCCTACATTTAAAAAACGATACTTTCGTGTCTTTCTCAGTTGACCTTGACTGCATTTCAGTGACCTTCTAATTTTTAAATTTTAAATTGATTCAATTCGAGCATAATTGTGCATTGTTCTTCTTTTTTGCTTTCTAGCTGTTTACGGGTTTTGGTTCTTTATTTGGCTCTTATTTTTGCTTGTTACTCCTCCCACTAGTGGGCGTGACTTGTTATGGCCTTCAACCAATCACAACCTTCAATGAAGGTCAGCCTCTATCTTGCTTAGCCAATAGCATCATTCCATGTTCAGAAGAAAATGAAGCTACTCTAGTTTCAGTTTGTTTGAGATTGATAATGGTATAACAACCGAAAATACTAGTATCATATTTGAAACATATTTGTTGTTACATATTTTTCAATAAATGTGGTTGTGACAATTTCGTCTTATTATTCATTACTTGTTTTTCTGTTTCCATTTTGTCTCCTCTCTTCGTCTTCCTCACTCTCATTTGACAAATGTGTTTCTAGAATGTTCGAGTAAATAGTAAAGTGACCCACATATTTCTGAAAATTACTAGAATAAACAACAATTCTATAAATGCAGTGTTGCATTCTGCAGGAAGTTCATTACTAGAATAAACAACAATTTTATAAATGCAGTGTTGCATTCTGCAGGAAGTTCAGTTGGTATTTGCTCTTCAAAACGTTCGTTTGAGTGACATTTTGTGCCAGTTTTCAGTGCTGTTGCTTTGTACCGTGTTTCAGTGACATACTGTGCTTTGTAAGTGCTCAGTTAAGACACTGCTGTTCTCTGCTGTAAAATCACTTCCCGGTGGTTCGGGACCCACCTAAAACTGTACGTCCAACTCATCAATCACCATCATCCAACTCATTACCCAGCTCAGGTCTCAGACCTATGTGGGCTTCATCCTCAGAAAAAAAAGTTTATTTATTGAGTTATTATTGATCCATGTATTTATGAAAGATCCCATTCTCAAGCCAATAGGTAATTCGTCCATGGAACGTTTATATTGAGTTTCTTTCAGCCTCGGGTTGTTCTGTTAGGAAGTGATAGCCGTGAGCCGTAGCAGGTATCTTTTCTATCAGATTAGATATACAACACTCTCCTGGGCCCTCTCTGTAAGGGTGACCCATTGGATTGGCCAGCAAAAAAGGCTCTGTTCTCTGCCTTAAATTACTTCCCGGTGGCTTGGAACCCACCTAAAATTGTATGCCCACCATGTTTCCAAGAACATGGTTCAAGAGGTGAGGTGGAACTACCCGTGTCACCTCATATATCAAATTCTTAAGCATTTTTTTTACCTAAGCTTTTTTTTAGTTTTAGTTTGTGTTGAGATTGGAAATTACGTGACAGTCAAATCTATAGTTTTTCTTGTTTTATAGGATCGTTTGACACTACTTTAATCTTCCCGTTATCTTATTTATATGGATATCTATCACAGTAACACAATCTAAAATACGAAAATAGTTCCAGGTTTATTATCAGTTTAAGAAGTTGAGTTTTCTTCATCTAACAATGAAGTTGAGTTTTTTAACGATAAGTATTTTTGTTTGCTGTCGTTACTCAGCCTATTACAAATAATAATTATGTAAATTATTTTAATATGCATCGTTCCATCAAACATTTTTGTCAGATTCAAGACTGCAGCAATTATCAGAGTGCTTTGAATAACCACAGGGTTACTGATATTTGCATGTCGTGATATATAGCCTAGTAGCTGCTAAAATAGGTGGAGCCAAGTCATGAAGCCTGAACTTTGATATAGTATCCTCCCCTGGTGTAAATTATTATGCTCTGTTTTCCTGTCACGCCAAAACCTAGACAAGGTAGTAGTACATCCTCCTGTTTGGTTATAGAGTACACATAGTTTATTAGATAGTTATATCATTACCTGGAAGCTCAAGAAGGCCGATTCATACTTACCGGGCAAGGCAAGGAAAGGACTCTGTCAAGGCAATGTCTAGACCAGCAAACACATAAGAACAATGGTTTTATGTTCGCTGGTCTAGAACAATTAAAACATGGCTTCATAACGTCATCAATGTCTTAAAATCAATTAATGTTTAAAATCATCATGCTTTCAACTACGTAGGTCTATAAATCGCAGCTATGTCCACTTGCTCCCCGCTATCAAAAAAACTAAAATTGAAATGCATCATATTTTTGTACTATTTTTGTACCTTTTTGTACCACCAAAAGAAAATTTTGTACCACCTCCCTACCTGAGATAATAGTAACTCTAAGGTCGGGGAGCAAGTGGACACTCTCTCCCCGCATATGTCATATGCAATAAGTGAATACACCATATTTTTGTACTATTTTTGTACCTTTTTGTACCACCAAAAGAAAATTTTGTACCACCTCCCTAACTGAGATAATATCAACTCTAAGGTCGGGGAGCAAGTGGACACTCTTTCCCCAAGTGTTATATGCAAGATTTGAATACACCATATTTTTGTACTATTTTTGTACCTTTTTGTACCAGCAAAAGAAAATTTTGTACCACCTCCCTACATGAGATAATAGTAACTCCAAGGTCGGGGAGCAAGTGGACACTCTCTCCCCGCATATGTCATATGCAATAAGTGAATACACCATATTTTTGTACTATTTTTGTACCTTTTTGTACCACCAAAAGAAAATTTTGTACCACTGCCCTAACTGAGATAATATCAACTCTAAGGTCGGGGAGCAAGTGGACACTTTTTCCCCACATGTTATATGCAAGATTTGAATACACCAAATTTTTGTACTATTTTTGTACCTTTTTGTACCACCAAAATAAAATTTTGTACCATCTCCCTACCTGAGATAATAGTAACTCCAAGGTCGGGGAGCAAGTGGACACTTTTTCCCCACATGTTATATGCAAGATTTGAATACACCATATTTTTGTACTATTTTTGTACCTTTTTGTACCACCAAAAGAAAATTTTGTACCACTGCCCTAACTGAGATAATATCAACTCTAAGGTCGGGGAGCAAGTGGACACTCTTTCCTCAAATGTTATATGCAAGATTTGAATACACCATATTTTTGTACTATTTTTGTACCTTTTTGTACCACCAAAAGAAAATTTTGTACCACCTCCCTAACTGAGATAATATCAACTCTAAGGTCGGGGAGCAAGTGGACACTCTTTCCCCACATGTTATATGCAAGATTTGAATACACCATATTTTTGTACTATTTTTGTACCCTTTTGTACCATTAAAAGAAAAGAGAAGAAAAAGAAGAGGAGTGCTTTGTTATCTCAAATCCAAACTATTTTTTGCCTTAATTGTTGTGTTTGTGTTTTAACTTCAATCAATAATATAGGTAAGAATTTATATCATCACATTGAATAAGATTTTCAGGAAGCCTGCTTTTTACACCCTGAGTTATGTGTATGTCATATTTCTGACAGATATAATATAAATGATACCCTAGTTGGAATGTAAGTTGTAAATTACATTAAGTGATTCCTCTTCAGGAATGAAATAGCCAAATATCTGTTCATAGTGGGAACTTGATACTTTATCCAAAGTTGGAACAAATAAAGTAATGATTAAAATAGAATTTACTGTAGTTGAGAATCCATCTGGAATAAACTAGGTACTCTATGGTACCTACACTAATTATCCTCTGGGAGGACTCCCCTAATCAATTAAGATAACAATCAATTGAAATATTCAGACACTAAAAATGTCTGGATCAAATGTATGTCAGAAAATGAATAGACATGATAATAATTGTCCTATTCTAGCTTAATTAAATCACAATTTCTATTTTTATGCAGTTGAATAATATTTTAAGAATCTAGTTCCCAATCTGAACTTTCCTTTGTAAATCTTAGTTGTGTTTAATATAATTAATATGATTCTTATTATCATTAGTATTGCATTTTTGTCTGTCAATGATTTTGATGTATTCATGAAAAGTTTGGCCAATGTTGAGTGGTTCATTTATATTCGACTTTTATATTTGATTAATAAGTGAATAAAATTTAATTCATTGAAAATATACACGATTCACGAAATTTTTTGGTATTATTATAAACATCATGTTAATGTTGAGTTAATTTGTCAATTTTTTGTTATTTCCCCTGTTATTAATTCGTATCAAACTGTGATGTTTGTAATATTTTAAAATAAGTTCACTTATTTGAAGATTCTTGGTATGAGGGAAGGGAAAAATGTTCAGTTGTTTTAGTTCTTTGTTATCTCAAATCCAAATTATTTTTTGCCTCAATTGTTGTGTTTGTGTTTTAACTTCAATTGATAATAACACAAACCAAATTTGAATACCCACAGAAACACTTTTTATTCTAAGAACTCCAATTCTGTTACAATAATTCTATCACAATCATCTCTCAACTGATTTTCTCTCCGTCTTCATCTTATGTCTTATGGTATTGAAAGTCATCTGATTTAATAATAGATCAACTTCTTTCAATACCATAGGCTACATCATACATGAAATTTATACTTTTTAATTTTCATAGCATAGTTCACATAGCATGTTTTCATAGCATACATGGCTTGACCAAAGATGGGATAGCTTCACTACATCCAGTGGCGCACCCAGGGGGGGGCTTAGGGGGCTTAAGCCCCCCCCCAAGAACCCGAGCTCCTTAAAAAATTGTTAATAATTTTCAAGAAAATTTACTATATAGAGAGTATGTGCTGCAGGCTGATTAGTGTTGGTACATGTCATTTATTCACACTTTTCAAGTAGAATAATGTTCATAACAAGTGGCTTGACATGGGGGGTTTTGGGGCTCAAGCCTTGCCCTCAGGTCCTGAAATCCTTATCAAAATGTTGATAATTTTTAAGCGAATTGACTGTGTAATATGGACTCTAGGCTGTACATTTAAAACTTGTTTAAATCGGATGACAATTAACAATATCGTTGTACTATTAACAGGAATACTATGAGTGACTACCATAGGTGGAAATAGACTTTGTAGCCTTGCAGAATTAAATTTGACTAGGTGGCTGGGTAAAGATAATAAAAATAATTCGTTTCACTCATATCAATATGGCATTCATTTAACCAATAAGTACAGGACCTCTAGTCTCTAGAACCTCATAAACCTGTAATACATTTAACGGTAATAATGTAATTCCTTTCGGAAGGTGGAGCCGAGATAATTCTGAGACCTGTGCTTGGGCCCACAGTTTTTGGTGATTTCCGAATCATCGGCAAGTGATTTTATAGCTAAGAACCCTTTTATTTGGTGGCTGATCCATTTGGTGGCAGCTTGCCTTATGTGACTGAACAGGTATGGTACCTGTTACGGCTCGCGGCTAACAATTTCCTAAAAACGGTTTACAGGTTTTTGCGAAAAAATTTCAATAAGATTGCATAAGCTTATTCCTTCAAAAACGCTTCAATACAGAAATAAATATAGCAGAATAGTGAAGCTATCTTTTTCAATAAGAGATCAATAAATTAGTACTCATTCCGAAAACTCTAGGCTTCTAGAGTGCTTATTTAGGTGGAAAATTTAATACATTTGATGAGAAATGAACTGAAAACTCAAATGAAACATTAACTACCATGAGTAATCCTGTGAAATACACAAAAAAGGCCAAAAGAAGGCATTTTTAATATTGAAATGTATGAGCTTGGCTATTAATTGTGAATAAAGCACCCAGAACTTACAAAACCATAATTTAAATTTGATAAAAAGACAGAAGAATAGCAAGTGGAAAGCATATGTGCAAAATCAGTATGCTTTGATTCAATAAAACTCTATAAACTTTGGGACCGTTCTTGACTATTGAGTACATTCATATCTCATTTCAAAAAATGATTTGGCAAGTTTTGAAGGAGAAATTGAACAAAGTTTTTGGTTCATTGGCAATTGAATTGGTTAACCACTAGGCCGACAGTAAAATAACAACGCAAAAGTCTCAGAATGGTGTAGACATAAAAATTTATAATAGTAGATGTAGCATGTTTCAGATAATTTTACATTGATTCAATTTAATTCACACCATCTATATGAAGACCTTGGTCATTTCTGAATGGATGCTGGAATAGCTGTAATCTATCGCCCTCTTTATTTCTGTAACAAAGCGTTCCGGACCTACATTGATTCTAAGTTTTTTACCCTCATGAGAAGTTGCTTAAGCAGTCTGGCAGAATGATTTTGAACTCCTGAAACACTGTACAAAAAATACTCATGATGAACACATTTTGTTTCCCCATAGCTACTCTAATACTAATACTCTTTAAAAAGTCAAGTAATGAATCTCCGCCCCCTCAATAAACTTTATCGGGCAACAATCTTGCAAAAAGTCGTCTGAAAATCCCAATTTACCCCCCCACCCTTAACAAAATTTTCCCTGGTAGGACAGGTAAGCCCCCCCAAACCAAAAGTCTGGGTGCGCCCCTGACTACATCAAATTCAAGTATAATTTTATTAATTAACAAACAATATTGAATGAGAACTTATATTAAACACATATTTTATATTTGTCTGATTCCTTTTTAAATGTAAAGGGATTTTTAAATCTGTTCTCTATTTTTGTAATGATTTTTTTACAGACACTTGATCCAGGTAATTGTCAATAAGATCATTTGTCTGCCCTCACTTGCATTCAACCAATAAACTATTATTTCATGTTATTTGGATTTTAAAATTTGCAAACCTGTAATCTTGTTTCATGTCAGATATTTCAATTGTGTGTTGACTTATATTTTATTAATCGATTTGTTAAAGACATTTTTGAGGAAAAAGATGCTAAGATGTGTGACAACATTATGAATATAGCATGAATGCTTGAATGAAAAATGGGCAGTTTCTGTTTGATAAAATGAAGAAGTTATTGAATAGGTAGTATTTTTAAAAAAACTATTTTATAAGAAGAAATAATGATATTTTCTGACTGCTCTTTTTCAACTTGTGAATTTTCATAAGATTAGCCTTAGAAAAGATATTTCATAGAATATTATTTTAGGAGAATTTATATTGTAATGATGATGTTAGGTAATTAATGCTAGATACTTTTTATTTAACTCAATGAATAAAGTCCACATTTGACTGGTATTATTGTAATTTTCGCTTAGAATAATTATAATTATTTCTCTACATTATTTGTGGAACAATAAACAATGATTTTTACAGTTCTGTATATTGCAACGTAATTATTTATTCAAAGAATCTTTCATTTAGAATAAATATATTTCACTAGGCACTTTACTTCTCAATGATATCTACCATTCATTCAACAAAATTGAATGGTATTTATCATTTAAATGCTGGTTAGCATTATAATACAGTAAGTCGCATTTGTTAAACTGCCAATTTCAAACATCATTATCAATTTCGAATTCTGTTTAATACTACCAATAATTCTGTAGACTGGCAATTAGAAGATCCATTGTTTGATTCCTGGTGTTGACTGAATATTCTTGTGCAGTAGTGGACATCGATTTCCATAAGCTATTTGATATTTTTTTCAATGTCCTTCATAGTGGAGATCTTTAGAATTATTAGTAGTATTTAAATTATTAGTAATATTTGGAAATATTGCATACTGCAAATACACAGTAATACACCCCAATAAAACCTGAACAAAAAAGGGTAATGAGCTGAAATTTAGGACCTGCTGAGATAATATGATAGGCTTGAATTTGTATTAAGTTAGCTGAAACTGGGCTTGTATGGATATTTTTCAAAAAATACATCATGCAGATGACATATGATGTATTCAAATCTTGCATATGAAATAAGTGGGGAGAGAGTGTCCACTTGCTCCCCGACCTTTAAGTTGCTATTATCTCCTTTAGGGAGGTGGTACAAAATTTTCTTTTAGTGGTACAAAAAGGTACAAAAATAGTACAAAAATATGGTGTATTCACTTATTGCATATGACATATGCGGGGAGAGAGCGTCCACTTGCTCCCCGACCTTGGAGTTACTATTATCTCAGGTAGGGAGGTGGTACAAAATTTTATTTTGGTGGTACAAAAAGGTACAAAAATAGTACAAACATATGGTGTATTCAAATCTTGCATATAACATGTGGGGAAAAAGTGTCCACTTGCTCCCCGACCTTGGAGTTACTATTATCTCAGGTAGGGAGGTGGTACAAAATTTTATTTTGGTGGTACAAAAAAATGCAAAAATAGTACAAAAATATGGTGTATTCAAATCTTGCATATAACATGTGGGGAAAAAGTGTCCACTTGCTCCCCGACCTTGGAGTTACTATTATCTCAGGTAGGGAGGTGGTACAAAATTTTATTTTGGTGGTAGAAAAAGGTACAAAAATATGGTGTATTCAAATCTTGCATATAACATGTGGGGAAAAAGTGTCCACTTGCTCCCCGACCTTAGAGTTGATATTATCTCAGTTAGGGAGGTGGTACAAAATTTTCTTTTGGTGGTACAAAAAGGTACAAAAATAGTACAAAAATATGGTGTATTCAAATCTTGCATATAACATGTGGGGAAAAAGTGTCCACTTGCTCCCCGACCTTAGAGTTGATATTATCTCAGTTAGGGAGGTGGTACAAAATTTTCTTTTGGTGGTACAAAAAGGTACAAAAATAGTACAAAAATATGGTGTATTCACTTATTGCATATGACATATGCGGGGAGAGAGTGTCCACTTGCTCCCCGACCTTGGAGTTACTATTATCTCAGGTAGGGAGGTGGTACAAAATTTTCTTTTGCTGGTACAAAAAGGTACAAAAATAGTACAAAAATATGGTGTATTCAAATCTTGCATATAACACTTGGGGAAAGAGTGTCCACTTGCTCCCCGACCTTAGAGTTGATATTATCTCAGTTAGGGAGGTGGTACAAAATTTTCTTTTGGTGGTACAAAAAGGTACAAAAATAGTACAAAAATATGGTGTATTCACTTATTGCATATGACATATGCGGGGAGAGAGTGTCCACTTGCTCCCCGACCTTAGAGTTGATATTATCTCAGTTAGGGAGGTGGTACAAAATTTTCTTTTGGTGGTACAAAAAGGTACAAAAATAGTACAAAAATATGGTGTATTCACTTATTGCATATGACATATGCGGGGAGAGAGTGTCCACTTGCTCCCCGACCTTGGAGTTACTATTATCTCAGGTAGGGAGGTGGTACAAAATTTTCTTTTGCTGGTACAAAAAGGTACAAAAATAGTACAAAAATATGGTGTATTCAAATCTTGCATATAACACTTGGGGAAAGAGTGTCCACTTGCTCCCCGACCTTAGAGTTGATATTATCTCAGTTAGGGAGGTGGTACAAAATTTTCTTTTGGTGGTACAAAAAGGTACAAAAATAGTACAAAAATATGGTGTATTCACTTATTGCATATGACATATGCGGGGAGAGAGTGTCCACTTGCTCCCCGACCTTAGAGTTACTATTATCTCAGGTAGGGAGGTGGTACAAAATTTTCTTTTGGTGGTACAAAAAGGTACAAAAATAGTACAAAAATATGATGCATTTCAATTTTAGTTTTTTTGATAGCGGGGAGCAAGTGGACATAGCTATAAATCGCTACGTAACAATAAAATAATGATGAATTATAATAATAATAATGATACATTTATTGCCATATGAATAATAACAATAATTATAGTAATAATAATAAAATCAACTATAAAGGCTGATTAAAATAATAGTTTTAATTTCTCTATGAATGGGTAGTGTAATCTATGAAGGTGTGAACGAAGTAAGAAATAAATGGGGCTAGATAAATAAATAAGACTACATTTTGTTGCATACTCCTTGTTGTACTGCAGTCTATTGAATCACGTATCAACATTGCAGTTTATTGTAATAAAACACCAATATCAACTCATCATCCTATTTCAGTGAATAGATTAGAATGTTAGATTGAATAAGTGACAGTTATCACAATACTTAATAGAATATTTATTGGAAGTTTTTTATTTGAATTCTTTGGAATTATCAAAAAATTGAAAAAAATGTAACGACTGATCGAAGAAATTAGCAGACAGTTGAAGAAGGTGCCTACATAAAAAAATAAAAATATTTTTATGGGTTCTATGTCTAAAATAACGCTGACAACACTTAAATTTATCACTTGCACTTTATTAACACAAATAATTCACAACTCACACTGTTCAGTTTTCAGTAATTTCTTACTAAAAAAATAAGCAATTAAAAACAGATAAATCGATATTGTTCAACTAATAAAGAGATTTCAATAAACTGTCAAAAATCAATCACTAAAAGTTAAAAGGCCGATCTAATATTAAATAATAACTGTACAATGAACTGTCCTTCTTTATTCAAAAACAAACGTCGAAAAAGAACAATTAACTTACGTAGCACTAGTCGGTAATACAATAAAAACTATTTAGTAGTTCACTGGTATGAATTAAATGGGAGAAAGAATTATCACTATAATTACTAAGAAAGAATTATCACTATAGAGGCACAATATATAGAACTGTCACAACTTGTTTATCACGACGACTTTCAAATAAGACTGAACTAATTTACAAAAGTCTCCCTCTATTTATATAATTTTCCATAATTGAGATATCTCTCGATTTTTCTATCAACTTCTACCGAATTCTAAAATAAACAATGAAAGACCTTCACACCTTCCACAATATCCGATAAGACTCCATTGATTTCTAATCAAACAACTAGAGCATTCTACAAAGGTCCAAGTAAACACCATAAAAGTGTCAAAAGCAGAGTAATTAATTGCTTAGAAGTAAACATTTACATAGCAGATAACACCGAGAACCACTGTTTCTTCTTTCTCTCAATTCTCACTATAATATTATTCTGGAACAATTCAGTTACAACATATTAATTTAACAGGTAGATCAATGAATAAGAAAAATCTAAACTGAAAAAGAATTAATTCTTCTCTATGTTCTGTTTTATTCTGTCATAACTATTCATTAGGACTTATTATTTTCATAGTTGGGAATTATACCAGCGGTTATACGATAAGGGGATTATACATTTTAGTTGTACCTAGTTGAGAATACATTTTTTAAAAACTTCCCTTCAGAGTTTAATTTTCCTTTATTATATAATTAAAATTTTAATGTATTTTTAATTTTTTCAAGATAAAAAACTTAGTCCTAAAGGTTATAGATCGGGCTACATTTATTTTCGAACCATGAGGTGACTGATGATGATGATTGATGAGTTGGACCTACAGTTTTAGGTGGGTTCCGAACAACCGGGACTTATACAGGTGGACTTATACGAAAATTACTACGATTATAATGTTTAATTTTAGACAGCGAATAAGCAAATAATATGAAATACCTTTCAATGAGAACTAAGCGTTGTCCCACATTCTTCAGCATCTAATTGACCCACTTTATATAAAATAATATCATAATTTGATCCATGTCATCACTTTTTATTCAGATCTGAACCATACCTTTTTATTCAGAGTGGAACACGTCTTGAGTCATACTTTTTGTCATAAATTGCAGTGTTAGTTGGTCGTCTACACACTTCATCACTGTGTTAGCCTCACTATCAATCATTTTTGTGGAGCCCTAGATTCCCGTAGACAGGCACGGGCGCGGGGAGAGTTAGACATGCGGATCAGCCAGGCAGAGACGACAATATTATTGTCTTTGAATGAAGAATGAGCCGGAGTTAAGGCTGAGAACGTGTACGTATTCCAGCCTGGCAGACATGAGGAGAAGACATATGATTTACTATAGTTGGATGGGTGGGTGTGTGACGAAGATGGGAAAGAAGGGAAAGAATGATGAGGAGAAGATAGAGAAGTAGAGGGTGATGAAGGAGTAGAAGAAAATTAAGAAAGAGGAGGAAAATGGTAGAAAAAAGAGGAAGGAGGCGTAGTAGGAGGAGGAGGAGGAGAAGAGGAAGAAGTAGAAGATGGAGTAGAAGGGAAAGAAGAACGAGAAGAAGTCTAAGGATGAGGAGAAGGAGAAGAAGGCGGATGAGGAGCAGGCGGTGAAAGAAATAAAAAGAGAAAGGAAAGCTTGTAGAGTAGGAAATGCAGAGAAAGAAGGTGGAAGAGAAGGAGGAGAGGATGACGAAGAAGAAAGAGGAGGTGAGGAAGAAAAAGGAACTAGAGGAGAAAAATAAGAACGAGAAGAGGATAAAGGAGAAGAAGATGAAGGAGGAGGGGAAAAAAGAAGAAGAAGGAGGAGTAAAAGAAAATAGAGAAGACGTAGAAGGAGGAGGAAAAGAAGAAAAAGGAGAATAAGGCCTGAGAGGATGATGATGAGGAGGAGGAGCAGGAGGAGGAAAGAAAAAAGATAAAACGGTGATTAAAAAGAAAAAGGCGTAGGAGAAGATGGAAAGGAAAGAAAGAGAAAGGAGAAGGGTTAGGAGGAAGAGGAGGAGCATAGGAGGAAGAAAAATAAGGAGAAAAGAAGGTTAAAACTACTCCTTAGGAGGAGGAGAAGAAGAAGGCGGACAAAGAGTAGAAGAAGATGTATGAGAAGGAGGAAAAGAAGAAAAAGATTTGGAATGAGGATAAACCAGTGAAAAAGAAAAAGGAGAAGAAAAAGACATAAGAAGAGGAGGAGAATCGAAAAATGAAAATGAAGGAAAAGAAAAAGGAGATGTAGAAGATGGAGGAGAAAACTGTAAAAACAAGATGATGAGAGTAGGAGGAGAAGAAGATGAGTAGAAAAAATTAATAAGAGAAAGAAGAAGAAGAGGAAAATAAGTATAAAAAGGAGGGAATGGAGAAGTAGAAGAGGTGGGCGACGATGAAAAAGGAGAGTACGAATTGCAGTAACAATCATCGCATTGGTAAGAGGACTTCTGGAGCTTTGAGATTCGAGTTCGTGTCTGAAGAATAAGATGAAGAATTTCGAGACAGAAGGGGCAATGAAGGAGAATGGAAGTGGTGGAGGAGGAAGAGGAGAGGAGAA
>OX418224.1:13343944-13379989 GCA_948455865.1 Conomelus anceps
GACAGATTGCCGCTCTCTACTCATTCCCACACTTTCCCTATATACATCACTCAATTACATTCCTAACTTTCTCAGATGGCGGTAAACATTTCTCTTCCCCTTTTCTTTCTTCTTCGTCTTCTTCTTCCCATTTCACTTCTTTTTCTCATCTTTTTCTGCTTCTATTTCTCTTCCTCCTCCTTCTATTCCTTCCACTCCTCCTCCTCCTATTTCTTCTTCTCCTTCTCCGTTTACTTCTCCATCGCCTTCTTCTTTATCATTATAGCCTTCTTCTTTTTCTTCTTCTTTCCCTTCTTCTTCTCCTCTCTCCTATACTCCATGTTCTCCGCCTCATTATTATTTTTCTTCTCATTTTTCTTCATCTTCTCCGCTTTTCTCCTCCTCCTTTTCCTTCTTCTTCCATCTTTCTTTTCATTTCTTTTTTTCTTTTATACTCTTTTTTCTCTTCCTCTTCTTCTTCTTCTTTTTCCCCTTTTTTCCCCTCTTCTCCTTCTTCTTTTTCTCCTTTTTCCCCCTCTTCTCCTTCTTCTTTTTCCCCCTCTTTTCCTTCTTCGATTCTTCTTTTTCTTCGACTCCTATTCTTTGTGTTTTTCTCCACCTCCTTCTTGTTCTTCTTTTCCACCTCCTTCTTGTTCTTTTCCCCCCACCTCCTTCTTATTCATCTTTTCCACTTCCTTTCTATTCTTCTTTTCCTTCTATTTTTCAACTTCCTTCCTATTCTTATTTTCTTCTTCTCCGCCCCCACTACCTCCTACTACTCCTACTCATCTTCCTCCTCTTTTCCTCTTCTCCCCCTTCTTCTTGCCTTTCTCTCTCATTTTTCTCATACACAAGAATCTCGAGAAAATAGAACAGCTCGAGTCTTTCAATTGAAATAATACCGTCATATCCTGGAATTCTGAGTTGCGAAACAATGACAGAAGAATTTCCACATAAATCTCCCCTTCAGTACGTGTTGTATATTCTTCTCTTATGAAATGGGGAGACGGCTCTGTTGTCTACTAATACCAAATATTACTCTACTTTATTTGAAGGGAGCGTGCACAAATACAACTATTGTACTTCATATTTGTAAATTATAGTTTCAACATTTTCAAAAAAGGCTTCACGTCTAAATTGTGTTCCATTCAAGAAATACACTATGTGCAAATAGAACGGCATGATTCCTGATATATTGCCACTATCAGTTGAATTAAATGAGCTCTGAAACGTTCATCTAAACTCTGTTCTCTGCTATAAATCACTTCTTGGTGGCTTGGAACCCACCTAAAACTGAAGGTCCACCAATCACCATCATCCAATTCATTATCCAGCCACAGGGCTCAGACCTGAGTTCTTCATCCACCAAAAAAAAATAAAAAATAAAAACAACGGAGATCTTAGTTATTCAAAAACATTCAAAAGCTAACTCGTCTAAATAAGAATTTAATTGATATTTGTGCTCTGGTATTCAATAATAAATTATCTATTATAACATACTTCGATGATGCCTAAGTTGTTTCAAGTTTATTATTGTAAGAATTATGCCTAAATAAGTCAAAGAATAAATAAATAAGTTATGGCTAATGAGGTGAATAATGACACGAAATATGCCAGGCTGAACAGGAATCGAGCCCGAACCAACTAGAGTCATTGGAGGAGTAGAAGTAGTGGATTTCAAGTGGTTTGTAGAAGAAGTGAAAATGATTTGTACTTGTTCGATTTTTTTGAACACTAGCGTTCTTGAATTGAATTTTTCTGTTCCTTCTACATTCAAGTTGTGTTGGTGAGAGGAATATTGTTTAAAAATGTGGTCAGAAATTTGTGTGGAATCGAATTTGTTCATTGAAGATGTTTTTTGTTCATCACGTGTCTTTTCTAACATCCTCTTCATCATGTGTCTTCTTCTACATCATCGTTCTCTTCTTTTTCATGTGGATGTTATGCTCTTTTGTTTATCATATGATACCTTTGACTTCCACTTCTTCATGTATCTTCTATCTTGGAGTGGCGGAAGTTTTTGAAGTTGTTATTTATTGTATTTGAATTATCTCATTCTCAGTGTCTATAAACTGCTTTGATTTCTAGTGTTAAAGATTAGAAGGAACTTTCATTTTTGACATTTTATCATTTGGATCCATTTATTACTGTATTTTGTTAATTTCTTACCAATTAATTCATCATTAAAACTTTTTCTCATTTAATTGAATTATTTTTATCTCGTGTTTGCTTTTGTTCATTTTATTTTATGAGTTTGGACATGGGGCTATTTGCAACCATGCCTGACCCTAAATAATGTACTCCATCTTCCCAGCTATCTACCTCCTTCTTCATTGATAATTTCTAGTTATTTTGTTTATAATGAGCCCTCTTTTATATCTTCATCTACTTCTTCTACATCCTGTCTTACTCTTCATTGAGAATGTTCTGTTCTATTATATTATTTTATCTACGACCATGTCATAATGTATACATTACAGTTTCACAATTGATGCCAAAACAGCTGTCTTTTCGAAATGCTTTTTGAGACCCGTTGCATAAAGAGCTCATTATAGTACAGGTTCTACATTATAACACGGGTTCTGGACCAATCAGAAGCATTTTTGATGGAATCAATATCGTAATTCAATATTGTGAAACTATCAGCTGATTTGATCAAACTGCTACGCCAGCTGCTTTAACCTAACAATCTACTATAACTTCTTGTATTTGAGACGAGAGGTTAGGTATCTCTGAACGGCCACAGGTAAAATGAAATTGTTTCAATTAAATGTATACTAGTGGTCGTAGATAAAATAGTGTATGCGACGATTTTATTTGGCCATTAAGGCACTCGTGAGATATTTATAACACTCGCATTCGCTCGTGTTATAACTTACATCTAACTCGTGCCTTAATAAGGGTCAAAATAAAATCGTTGCATAAACTACTATTATCATTCGCCCTTTTTAACATTCTCTTTATCATTATTTGTGTCATCTCATTCTCATACATCTTTTCATCATATTTCCTCTTCTATAACATTTTTATCATATTTCCTCTTTCATAACCTCTTTTTCACAGCATCCCTTTCACATCCTCTTCCTCCTAGTGCCTCATATTTAAGCATTCATCTTCTTTCCCTCGTTGTAAAACTTACTCCAAAGCAGGCATCATCTCCATTAAACATCTTATCAACGACAGACGGAGAAAGGATAACGCCAAAAACAAACTTCGCCCCAAGCCGGAGGAAACTATGAGAAAATGTTTTTCCGCTTTCCCAACACAAAAGGAAACTCGTGAAAAGCGTCGTCATCGTCGCTCTTAGCTCCGATTATTATCATATTCATTTTGAAGCAAATTCCGTCTAGATTATTTGTCATCATACCTCTCTTTTCAAATTTCCCTCTAACCCTCTCTCTTTTTAAAATATCCTGCTAGTTGGTTCCCTCCTTTTAAATCTCCCACCAACCAGGTCTCTCTTTTCAAATCTCCCGCCAACCCGTTCTCTTTTCAAATTACGCGCCATTACTAATTCTGTAATAAAGAGTTGGTCGTGCGGTTTGGATGGATCTTCCTCTATTATTTTGCGACCCCCGAGAGAAAGTTTTGAGTCTTTCAATTTGCTGACAATGCCGTTGCTAAATTTGCAAGGCATCTATCATGCCACAAACACGGAGGACCAAATGTGCACAACCCAAAACTCGAGAATTGTGAATCTCAGACACAAAACTCAAGAAATTCGGCAGCAGATGTTCAGATTCCATTGTGTTAGAAAGTCGGCAAGTGCTGAGTAAGATTGTACTGTGAAAATTATTATATTCCCTCCATCTTCTGAACAGAAGTTTTAGATTTGTGGAAAAACAAGGTTTTATAGAAATTATTCTATTCGCTATCAGAAGACAACACACAGAAGTTGTGGAGTGGCAGATAAACAAGATTTTGTATCTCATAATCCCATCTTCTACCAAAGTTATTTGATTGCTTAAGTTCCTTTTGAGCTTCTGTTTATTGATTACTTCAAGAATAAAAAAATCAGATATTGTTGAACATCTTAGATTTATTATGATAGAGTACCATGGTTTCACAGCATTACCTGCTGCATCCTCAGCTGCACTGGTTATTTCAAGGGTTGATTCTGGAATAGTATTTACATGTACAGTAGTCTCATTGATATAAGACCTTTTTTCAATATTTTCCTGAATTTTTCTAACAGTTTTGTTAGTGGATCAGGTATTAACAAACTTCCTACTTCAAAGTTCAGTCTCATTCAAGTTTCAAGTTTATAAATTATAATCTAAACAATACATTGGTATTTTAGTACACCTGAACTATATCTGAAATGGTATAGATTGATCTAGGAATCTAAAAGACTGAGATACTCATATCTCAGGGCTATGGGCTATGAACTACACAATTAAAATACAAATCATTTGAGTTTTTTCATTCTAATCTATGAATATAATTCTATGGATTGGGGAAGTCAATGAGGACCAGGTAATAATTGATTTAAGTTGTCCAATGTAAAAGCAAAATAAATAAATGTTCATGTGTAATTTATAAAGTATACTATAGACATTCTCAACAGACAATCAACTTCGCTTGAAAAATACATTTTTCTAAATATTTTATTTGAAATTCACTTTAAGGAAAAAGAATACAGTAGACTAAGTAGGAAAATCCTAAAAAATACATTACATCAATAGTTTTTCCAAATTCAAGTCTCACTCTATTATTTTATCAATTGAAATAACAATTCTGTCAAATCTGTAGATTAAATTTTTCTGTTTTTCCAGTATGAACCCTTCACACCATTGAAGCACATGATAAGATGCCGGACCCAGCAGTGAATCGAGCCCATGATTAACCGTTGGAAGGCAGGTACATTACCCAAGATAATACTTTTGTGTTTTATTATTATCTCCAGTAAATTGTGATCTAGTTTGTTATGAATCCATGGCAGTGCTGACCGTTCAACGATATAAATAAGTATAATTCTTCATCAATAATTTGAGAAAACATGATGAATAATAAGACGAAGTTGTCACAACCACATTCATTAAAAATATGGAGATATTAATTTAGGATATTACTCTCCATTATCAATCTCAAACAAACTAAAACTAGAGTAAAGAGCAGCTTAATATATACTAAACACGGAATGATACTATGACGGTTTCTGATTGGCTGAAGGTCATAACAAGTCTAGTGGGAGGAGCAACAAGCAAAAATAAGAATCAAATCAAGAACTAAAAACCGTGAAAATCTAGAAAGTAACAAAGAAGAACATACACAAGTAAATTAGGTTAGAATTGTATCATTTTTAAATTAGAAACTTGAGGCTCACTGAAATGCAGTCAAGGTCAACCGAGAAAAACACGAAAGTGCCGTTATTAAAATGTAGGCCAGAATTATGATGAAACCAAGTTAGCTTTGTATTGAATTGGTTAACATAAATATGATCATTTAAACTAGTATTTTTTACCAACCTAGTTATCTCCAAAGCTTCTAAAATGTTTAATTGACTGCCTTTGCCAATCAAATGCAGAAATTCAACATTTTCTCCAGCCTTAAACTTGTGTCCATTGTTTACAAGATTCTCTGCAAAATTTGAGTCTTCTTTATGGGTTTCCAACCACTAATATGTTCGTTAATTCTACATTTGAAACTTCAACCGGTCTGACCCACATAACAGGCATTACAATCACTGCAGAGGTGAGCTTTAAATAATGTTTATCTAAGAATCTGTTCAAATACCAGAAAAAATCCGTTGCCATTAAGATAAGACCTCAAGAACCAGAAGAAAAGTATAAATAAACAGTCAAGTAGAATAGATCGGAATCAATTACAAATTCTCAGTTTAGTTGTATCAAATAATAATAATTTCTCTGGATGATACTACGAAACATCCAGATGAGCTTTGCACCGAAGACAGTTTATTTTCACCAAGTGAAAATACCTTACCTAAACCCTGGTCCTCTGAGAACCTTATTCCCTTGCAGAATCGCACTAATCTACATCTATACAAACCTCAGATAATATAGAATTAGAAATTAGAGAACGTTATTCTCTTATTGAGTTATAGTAATCTATATCAATACAAGTCTTAAATGATATAGAATTGTATCAGACATAGGGTTAGTGGTCAGCTCCACTGATTGCACAACCCCTTTAATGGTTGTGTCCATTTCGAAGCTACTGACCAACAGGAAGTGAACATTTGGCCCGGGAAATCCAGTGAACCGTGTCTTTCCTCAGGAAATTGCTTTCTTCCGACAATTATCCAACTTGCAATTTCTACCACCATACCCCATGAATCAATCTATAGAGTTACTATAGCTATATTTATTATTAGCTATAGCGATTTTGGAGTGTATCTATTGATTGTTGATTTGCTCTGGTGACCTTAATACAATGCCTCGGTTAGTAGAGTGAGTACTCTAGAAGACAAATCCAGAGACTTCCTACAATCGTGTAGACTTGTGCCAGACTAGAGTAAGTAGGCTATATTCTTATGTAGAAAGAGTCTAGATTGTTCTAGAAGAGCGCTCTATCGTAATAAATGTCTCCGTTTGATTGGATCGGTCTCTCAAAACAAAATACATTTTATAATTTATATCATTAACCCTAGTTGTAATGGACATAAGCTCTTAAATGATATAAGCTGTTCGACGTGACTCTACAGTGTAGTTTTCAAAAATCATATAAAGTAGTTAATTACATTGAAATGTGATTTTTGATTTTCATCAAAAGGATTTGAATTTTAGGCTATGTTTATGTTCCTTCAACCTTCGATTTCTAGATCCCAATCGGAAATCGTCAATACTGAGAGAAAAATGTTTCTTAATGTTTTTTTCAAGTATGTTTATGACCACAGACACTAAATAGTGTTATTGTACTTAAACAGTGTTTTGCCAAAATCATTATACACATAATATGACTCTGTTTCTTATGGTCAATTCAGATAACTAAATATCAATAACTAAAAAATTCGATGAAAATATTCAGGAACTGACTTATTCACTTTAATCCTAATCTTGATTTATCTTTGAAGGATAGAGCCCACAGGTTTGAGACCTGACCTTGGATAATGAGTTGGATGATGGTGATTGATGAGTTGGACTCACAGTTTTAGGTGGGTTCCCAAACACCGGGAAGTGATTTCACAGCAGAGAACTGAGTGATTTTGCTGGCCAATCCGATCGGTCACCCTCAATGAGAGGGCACTGGAAAGCGTTGCTTATCTAATCTGATTGAATCCAATTCGAATCGTAACGTCGGTTATTCTCCCTACTCAATACACGTGTTATTACTTCGAAAGTTTATCAAATTATTCATTCAACTATTTCATACAACTTGTTTCCACTAATATATAATAAAAACTTAAAAAACACTTTTAAGTTGAAATTAACTCACGTTATGGCGTGACGGCCGTTTCACTCTGTTGCCATGAGGAAACTCATGCTTTAAATCAGTGTACTGTGGGTTGTCTGATGATGCTCTTGACAACAGAGTGAAACGGCCGTCACGCCATAACGTGAGTTAATTTCCACTTGAAAGTGTTTTTTAAGTTTTTATTAGATATTTATTTGTTGAGCTTATTGAAAAATACAAAAATTACGCTAAAACTACAAATTTTAAAAGTCTGACTCCCTAAATTTCCATTACACTCTGATTTTTGTCTCAAAATATTTCAATCAAGAGAAAAGGCCTAATTGGTGAATAAAGATGGATTCACACATATCAGTTACGGTGCATCACAGTCACAGTTCCGTCCCAGATCAGTCACCTGACGGGTCGGCGCCGGACGAGTGTAGACAGTGTAACCGGACTTAGATAAGAATATATTTTATGACTGGGACGAGACGGATAGCTCGAAACTGAGACGCGCTGTGACTGATGTGTGTGAATCTATCTTTAGTAAGGTAAATTAACGTTGTACCCAAAAGCCTTACATTTCATGATGATGAAGCTCTCAATTATTAAGCTTTGAAACCGGTGTGAATATTCCACTAGCTCTTGCTTCAAGTTCATTAACCGATTTTTATATTCTGGGCATATCAAATTTGGGACAATTATGGGCGGAGTGGAATCCGGTAGCGAGGCACAGGCTGAATGAAGACCTGCCTGCCTAAGGGCAACGCTAATCTAATAAAATTGTGTTCAGAATATTGAATGATGCATTCGTGATTCATCGTTGATAGCTTTCGGCCGTAGGTGGGACAGGTTCATGTTGTTTTTTTTTTATTTTGTTTTCTAAAGTGTCAGATGCTCATCTTTTTTCTTTTCCCCTCACACTGGAACTAGAGTTCTTTGTCTAAGCCGTTTGATAACAACAGAAATACAGTAGGCTACTTTACATTTTGAGGCTTACGACTTGGCGGTTCCAAATGGATTTCAAGATTGTGCTCAAAAAGAATAAGTCAGTTCCTGGAAACTTTTATCGTGTTTGTCAGTTATTGATATTTTTTATTCATGATTAACGATAATTTTCAATTATAAAAGTAGCATAAATATCGCAGTACTAGTCTTCCGTTTTCCGTTATTTTTTATGTTTTGTAGATTACGTATTGGAGACTCCAGTTAAGGAGTATAAGTCAGATCAACAAGTATTTAATCTTATACTCTTATACACCAGTTAAAATAATTATAATATCAATTAGTCGAGGTGAGGCTTAATTTCGATGTGAAAGGAACTCTTGTACACTATTAAAAGCTTTATCAACTAAATATTTTTTCAGTTGTTTTTTAATATTTCTATATTTCAAGAGTTAAAAACTGCGGTAGCTTGTTGTAGAGTTTCCTCTATGCCAACCAAATCTCTATATAACCAAATATAACTAGGTTTTTGTTTGAATAAGCTACTATTGTGACTCACCAAGTGATATCTCCTCGACTTCTTGTATTATAATCGTGTACGTCAAAATGTTGGTTAATATCACTGTTTTTTATAAATAAAGTAGCTACACACACATATTTCTCTATTATTTAGATAATGCCCATTTGTCCTTTATGCAAAAAACGTCGTTTTCAGTTAGCCCAATATTCATCAGACAAGCACAAAGAATCTTAAAACATAAAAACAAATACAGCGAATATTCCCGATAAGCAAAGCAAAAATAAAGAGGAAGGCTGCTGAATAATTGAACATAATTAAGGACTACAGTCCTGTATGTGGCACATACATTAACCGTAATTGGCGAATGTGGTTTTAAAAATAAACAATACAGAATTCATTTCCCAAAGCGGATTATTTTGCAAGAAGTTTCGGATTTTTAAGGAAAGTTTGTTTAAAGAATAAATTCTCAATCTGCGCAAAATTCTCTTCGTGCAGTAATACTGCCTACGTAACAACATACATGTGCATAACAACTTTTGTGAACCACATAATCGATACTGAAGAGCAATTTCCCAATTATTCGCATTCTTCTAGTCAGCTAAGAGAATTTTGGATGAACAGCTGTTCAACTGAGAAATTTTAGGAATATTAAGGTACTTGGAATAACATTCTTATTATGCTTTGGAACTGGAACAGCTTGCAATGTTTTCAAATTGAACTTTTAGCACAGTACTTCAATTGAAGCAATTTATCTTGCTGTTCTGAGTGTTGTTCTTCTGAATTTGGTTAGACAAATGATTTCAATTGCCGGCCAGCTGTTCCTAACTCAACCTGTTCTCATTATTGTCTGATATTCTTGTCGATCTAACGATTAATAAGTCCTGGATTCTAAATGAGCCGGATAGAACTTTAATTCATTTTCCAGTGTATAACCAGAGATTTACCTGTTTACTCACGAACTTAATATCTTCTTCTCCATCTTCTTCTCCTCCTCCTCCTCCTCCTCCTCCTCCTCCTCCTCCTCCTCCTTCTCCTTCTCCTTCTCCTTCTCCTTCTCCTCCTCCTCCTTCTTCGACATTATGTAGGCCAACACTTGAAACTCTGTTAATTACATATCTGTAACAAAATTGGCAGAAAAGCCTACGCGGTTTGTTCTCACTGTACTTGATTATGCTCAAGATTTCAGTAGAAGGTTTTGCAAAATCCTATTAAAATAAGTAGGAGGAGAGGTCTAGATCAAATTTCTTTATTCATGAAAATACATAATTTTTCCATGTAAAGAATTAAGAACTAAGATTATCACCACACCGTTTTTTTACCTATTTTTAGCATTAATAGAAACTATTTTTAACACGTGTTCAAAGTATAGGCAATGATCTCATTTGTTTTCTTTGTAGTGGTGAAGGTGATATTGTGGAAGATATCCATAATGAATAATAAGACTTTAAGTTGTCACAAGCACATTTAGTGAAAACCGTGAGAAACTAGTTTCGGTTGTTAATCCATTATCAATCACAATCTAAAACTGAAGTACAGGTTAGCTTAATATATACTAAACACAGAATGATACTATTGGCTGAGGGTGAAAATGCCTCTCATAGGCTGACCGCCATTGAAGGTCTGTGATCGGCTGAAGGCCCTAACAAGTCACCCACTAGTGGGAGGAGCGTAACAAACAAAAATGATACATGAGTAGGCTGGAATTGAACAATTAAAAAAATTTAGATATTATAAAAAATGAAGCGGAATGAAATGGAGTCAAGGCCAACCGAGAAAAACACGAATGTACCATTACTAAAGGGTAGGCCAAAATTATGATGAAACCACCGGTTGACCTCGACTATATTTTATTCAGCTTCTTTTTTTATTTTATTTAAATTGTTCAATTCCAGCCTACTCAAGTATCATTTTTGTTTGTTACTTTTTGGTTCTTGATTCTGACACTGATTATTCCTTGTTGCTCCTCCCACCAGTGGGCTAGACTTGTTGGGTCCTTTAGCCAATCACAGACCTCCAATGAAGGTCAGTCTATGACAGGCACTTTCATCCTCAGCCAATAGTATCAATCTGTGTTTAGTAGCCTATATAGCCTCTGCACTATACTTTAGTTTTAGTTTATTTGAGATTGATAATGCTGTAACAACCGAAACTGGTATCTCACCGTTTTCAATAAATGTGTATTCTAGATTTCAAGTTTTATAATTCATTATCTTATTTATTGACCAAATCATATTGACCAGTTGCAATCAAGTGATAGGCTACATTAAATGTAAATTTTGCTTAAAACGGTGAAGTGTAACTAACGATATGTTTATTCTTCAACATCCAACCAAAAGGGAAGAAGGAGAAGTAGCAGAAGGTAGAGAAAGAGGAGGTGATGATGGAAAGAATTGAATTGACTAACTGCCTTTATTTACACCTGGGAGGGCGAAGTTAAGGCGCAGTCGGCCCTCTCCACCACTTAACCCTCCCATACAATTCTAATTTATTAATGCTCATACACATATCTTAGAAATAAAATAGTATTGAAACAAATCTTTCTAAAAGAAGGAAAACAAGAAAAGGAATGTAGAGAGAAATAGGGATGAAAGAAGGAGATGGGATGAAGAAGGAGGTGAAAGTGAAGAGGAGAAGAAAAAGAAGAAGGATAAGAAGAAGAAGAAGAAGAAGTATAAGAAGAAGAAGAAGGATAAGAAGACGAAGAAGAAGAAGGATAAGAAGAAGAATAAATAGAAGAAGGTGGACAGAAAAAGAACGGCAGAAAGAAGAAGAAGACTAAGAAGGAGGAGAACGAAAGAGAAGTAGGGATGAAAGAAAGAGAATGGGAGGAAGAAGGAGGTGAAGAGAAGAAGAAAGGGAAGAAAAAGCTGAAAGTTAAGAGGAAAAGGAGAAGAAGAAGGTTAAAGGGAAGAGAATAATAAGAAGAAGCTGAAGTTGAAGAGAAGAAAAAGAAAAATTAGGTGAAGAGAAGAAGAATAAGATGAAAAAGCTGAAGGTGAACAGAAGAAGAAGAAGATGGTAAAGGGAAGAAGAATAGCAAAAAGAAGAAGAATATCAAAAAGAAGAAGAATAAAGAAGAAGAATAGAAGAAAATGAGGAGAAAGCCGAGGATGATTAGGAGGGTAACGAGAAAATTGGTGTAACCAGTAGATACTTTTGCATAGCATGGACAACAGAGAATGCTTCTTCGATCAGAGTGTGGCAAAGGACGCGCAAAAAGGATAATGATGACGTTGATGTCAGGAGGGGGTTGAGGGGGTGATCGATCATCTTGCCTCCCTCCCCCCTGTCAGTCATGCATGGGGAACGGGAGCCCTTGGCTGATTTCGAGGCTTACCACCTTCGGTTGCTTTAGAAAGAGAAAGTTGTAGTGTGAATGTATTTTAAGGATGATGGAGAGAGATAGTAGAGTGAGTGTGTGAAAGGGTCTTAAAGAGTGTGTGTTAGGGGTGAAAGAGCTATAGAGAGATTGAGAGTGATGGTGTGAATGTGTACTAGGGTTGAGAGAGAGCGACCAAGAGAAAGAGTGAAAATGAGTGTGTTTGGGGGGGGGGAGAGAGAGAATGATGAAGTGAGAGAGAGTCAAGTCGCAGGGTCATTAATCAGCGGCTCCCCGATATTGAGTGGTTGTGGCTGTCCTACAGCCGACGCTCCCCATTATTAACTTGTCTGCATCTGCAGATCAACCTTATGCTTGAGGATTCTGGTGTGCCTCATCGCCCAACCTAAAAAATAAACAAAATTAGGCTATGTTACAAGAATAAATAGGAAAATTACACATGGTATTCATAGTGTCACCAGTTCTACCAATAAAATTATGCTGGCAGCATTTAAATGTAACACACAAAATATATAATAAGTAATTATGGTGTGGCTTCATTACCTAACCTAAAAAATAAACACAATTAGGCTATGTTACAAGAATAAATAGGAAAACTACACATGGTATTCATAGTGTCACCAGTTCTACCAATAAAATTATGCTGGCAGCATTTAAATGTAACACACAAAATATATAATAAGTAATTATGGTGTGGCTTCATCACCTAACTTAAAAAATTAACAAAATTAGGCTATGTTACAAGAATAAATAGGAAAATTACACATGGTATTCATAGTGTCACCAGTTCTACCAATAAAATGATGCTGGCAGCATTTAAATCTAACACACAAAATATATAATAAGTAATTATGGTGTGGCTTCATCACCTAACCCAAAAAATAAACACAATTAGGCTATGTTACAAGAATAAATAGGAAAATTACACATGGTATTCCTAGTGTCACCAGTTCTACCAATAAAATGATGCTGGCAGCATTTAAATGTAACACACAATTAACTCACAAAATATATAATAAGTAATTATGGTGTGGCTTCATCACCTAACTTAAAAAATAAACACAATTAGGCTATGTTACAAGAATAAATAGGAAAATTACACATGGTATTCATAGTGTCACCAGTTCTACCAATAAAATGATGCTGGCAGCATTTAAATCTCACACACAAAATATATAATAAGTAATTATGGTGTGGCTTCATCACCTAACCTAAAAAATAAACACAATTAGGTTATGTTACAAGAATAAATAGGAAAATTACACATGGTATTCCTAGTGTCACGAGTTGTAACAATAAAATGATGCTGGCAGCACTTGAATGTAACTCACAAAAGACACTAGTAAGTAACTTTCACAAAAAAAGAAGCAAACAATTCAAAAACGTTCAATTATAAAGAATATTCCATTAACAACATTTATCACTGTCCAAAAACTAATTAATAACTCTGTCAAATAGACCGATCAATAACTCAATAATAAATGTCCAATAACTGGATAATAAACCTAATAAATGAATCCAAAATCAATTTTTATACATTCCCAAGCAGTGAAAAGACAAGTTCCATATTTCATCATACAGAATATAGCAGAAATGAATCCTACTCACATCTTGTGAACATTGTAAATATTGTGCCATCCTTTTTTGGGAGAAAATAAGTATGTGAAAATGAATGATAGTGATGGTGCACTTACTAACATTATTCCAAAAAGTATGGTTATGACTGATAATCTTATGAAAATTACCGTCATATTTTGAAAGGTGAAATCAAGTTTCTTAACATTTCATGAACTTTTTTCTTATCTTTTTTTTTGAGGATGAAGCCCACATAGGTCTTAGACCTGTGCGTGGGTAATGAATTGGATGATGGTGATTTATGAGTTGGACCTACAGTTTTAGGTGGGTTCCGAACCACACCACCGGGAAGTGATTTTACAGCAGAGAACAGTGTCTTTTTTGCTGGCCAATCTAATCGGTCACCGTTACGAACAGGACCTACGAGAACGCAGCTTATCTCTCTGATTGAACAGATACCTGCTACGGCTTGCGGCTATCACTTCCCTTTAAATCACTTCCCATCTAAAATTAATATTTATTCTAACCATATTTAAGTTGTTTGTCGATGGTGTTAGCTGTGATCGTTGATAGATTTGTGTATGATTGATGTAAATTAATTGTAGCAAGTATCTTAAGAATGAAAAGGTGTGAAAAATTGGGTTTGACAAAGAATTTTGTATATGGCTTTGCTCAAGTAGGATTTGAATCTCCTAACACAATAGTTTCAGATGTGTGTTATATGATGTAACCACCAACTCCATTCCACAGACCTTATGATATGAAGGTCTATTTTATGAAACGAAGGCTAAAGCGGAAGAAGCCACACGAATTAGTGTAGTGTGAAGTGCAAAAGCAGAGTTTTTTAATGTGCAAAAGTTAAAAGCAAAAGTTTGTATGAAAGTGTAAAAGCAGAAGTGTGTATGAATAGTAGTTTATGCAACGATTTTATTTTGACCCTTATTAAAGCACGAGTTAGATATAAGTTATAACACGAGCGAATGCGAGTGTTATAAATATCTCACGAGTGCTTTAATGGCCAAATAAAATCGTTGCATACACTATTTTATCTACGACCACTAGTATACATTTAATTAAAACAATTTCATTTTACCTGTGACTGTCAGAGATACCTAACCTCTCATCTCAAATACGAAAATTTATAGTAGATTGTTAGTTTAGCAGCTTAGTTAGCAATTTGATCAAATCAGCTGATAGTTTCACAATATTGAATTACGATATTGATTCCATCAAAAATGCTTCTGATTGGTCCAGAACCCGTGTTATAATGTAGAACCTGTACTATAATGAGCTCTTTATACAACGGGTTCCAAAAAGCATTTCGAAAAGACAGCTGTTTTGGCATCAATTGTGAAACTGTAATTTATACATTATGACATGGTCGTAGATAAAGTGATTTAAAATATTCTTTAAATATTGTTTATTGTTAAAATAGAGGAGGTCAAGCCAATGGGTTAATCCTTTCCATAATAAATAATTAGCAATTTAGGTTAAAATAAAATAGCTTATTAGTCTCAGAATAGGTGCTAGAATAACTTCAGCAAAAAAAATATATATTTTATTGAAAATGGCCGCCGTTGTTGATTATATATATATTTGTCTTGGATAATTCTAAATATACTGTAAATACACTATTTTTATTGATATATATTTCCAAGCAGTGAAAAGCCAAGATTCATATTTCGTTATACCGAATATAGCAAGGATGAAATGAATTCTTCTCACATCTTAATACTTGTTTGATAAATAATATTAAAACAAGGCTGGTCTGAGTAGGATGTCCTCTGGAAAAAGACATGTTACATTTCTTTGACAAGAGCATGCCTTGGGTCATGAGGAAGGCCATGTGTCACAGAAAGACAGAACCGTGAATATTATGTCACAACAGTGGAAAACATTATTAAAAGAAAAGGACAGATAGAAGATGGAGGAGAAAAATCCTTTTTACTCCTTCAAGGGGTTGAACTCTAGCAAGGCGTGTTGTGTGTCCATGTTGTTTTTCATGAACATAGCAGAGGGAGGACAGACTAATACGGTGAAGATTTTTAATATGATGTTGAAAGAAGAGGCCAGAGTCTGTGGACTTGAAGACAGGCGAGAAGAGGAAGAAATGTGAAGGGTAGGAAGATAGGAAGTAAGAAATGGAAGGAAAGGCAGAAGGTGAAAAGGGGGAAGAAGTTTGTGATCAAGATAAAAGAGAAGGATAAGAAAATATTCATGTAAAGAAGGAAGGAGTAAGGAAAGGAATGAGATGAGGAAGAAAAAGAAAGAAAGAACGAAGAAGGAAAAGAAGATAAAAAATGAGAAGAGGAGGAAAAAAGGAGAAAGACACGGTAAAAAGAGAAGGTTGTGAAAGGTGACAAAGAAAAGAAGGATTAGGTGGTAGAAGAGATGAAGGAGTAAAGGAGAAGTAGTAAAGAAGGGGAAGAACAAGAAGAGCAGACTTGAGGGAATGAGAAAAGACGGGAGGAGAAGTAAAGGAATGAGAAAGAAAGTGGTAAGGAGTTGAGAAGAGAGGTGGAGGAGGAAGTGAGAAAGGAGAACAAGAAAACGATGGAAGGCAAACTTCCAGGGGAATGGGTGAGAAATAGGAGAACGAAAATGAGAACAGAACAAAGAGAAAATAAGGACGTGAAAATGAACGATAGGGTGGGGCAAAATGAAAAAGTGGAGGAGAGAGGAAAAGGAAAAAAAGAGTAGAGTTGCAGACAATGGGATTAGAAAGTAAGAAATGAGGTTTCAGGAGGAATTCGGGAGGAATAATAAGAAAAGAAAGTAGCTAGAAGGAGGAAATAATCATGAGAAGATGGTGGATAAAGTGACGAAAAAAGGAGAATAGTCGGAAAAAGAAAAGTGGAGAAAAAAGGAGTTGCAGAAAAAAAAGTCAATTTAAAAACACAGGAAGAGAAGGCGTGAACGAAAGGATCAGAAGAGAGAGGAGCAAAAAGAGTCAAGAACAAGCAAGAAAAAATATGTAGAAGAAAGAGGAGCATAAAGGACAAGATTGAACAGGAAAAGAAGGTGTTGAAGGAGAAAGAGAACTGGAATGAAGAACGATATGAAGAGACAAGAGTCAGTAAGAAAAGAAGGTATAGAAGGAGAAAGAGGACTAGATGGAAAAAGAGCATAAAGGGACAAAAAGCAAAAAGAGACGGCGTAGAGGGAAAACGAGGACTAGAAGTATGAGGAGCATAAAGAGACAGGAATAAGGAGGACGAGAATGTGTAGAAAGAAAAAGGAGCACCAGCAGAAGAAAGAGGAGCATAAAGAGTCAAGAATAATCAGGTAAAGAAAGTGTAAAAGGAGAGAACCAGAAGAAAGAGGTGCAGAAAGAGACAAGAATAAGCAGAATGAGAAGGCGTAGAAAGAAAGGACAAAAGGATAAAGAGGCAAGAATACCGAGACATTGCGTTTGGCGTGTTTGGTAGGAAAAAGGCGTAGTACGGTTGTCTTAGCATGTTGGATGTACGTAAAAGGAAATGAGAATGTACGTGAAGGACCTAAGGGAAGGACAAAGCCTGTAGGAGAAACAAATATACACAGAAGACTTGTTTGCCGCACGACATTCGTCCTTTTATCCTTTAAGGCAGCGACGGCGACGTCGACATAAAAGTAGGAAAAATTGTACATCATCATTATTATCATTATGCTGCACTGGTTCTAACGAGGGCTTCGTCCCTTGAGGCGTCCTACGGCTGCCCTTCGTTATTCCTACGACGCAAGTGACGTCACAGATATGCCCTCTGGTCCCGCGCCTTTTTCCCGCCACGACATTGTCTCGTTTTGCGCGGCAAATAAGGGACACATTGCCGCTTTTTTCTTGTCCCGTGCGCGCGGGAAAAAAGTGGCGGCAAATGTCGGCTGAAGAGCCGTTATAATTACTGTGACCTCGCTGTTGTTGTTGGAGCTGTATTTTATATACATGTCAAGATCTGTTGATATTGTTTGTTAGTGTCTTTCTTCTAAAGTCTTTAGAGCTAGGAGCGTCATTTAAGTTCAATCTAGGAAGGAGGATTGAAATCTATAAAAAAAATATAGGAATTCCTTGAATTTTGCCTAAATTATGCTCCTTATTACTATCTTTTATTATTACTTTTCTGGAGGATGAGGCCCACATAGGTGTGAGATCTGTGTGTGGGTAATGATTTGGATGTTAGTGATTGATGAGTTGATCCTATAGTTTTATGTTGGTTCCGAACCACCGGGAAGGGATTTTCAGAACAGAGTTTTCTTGCTGGCCAATCCAATTGGTCCCTTACAAAGGACCCAGGAGCTCGTAGCTTATCTCTATCTGACTCAACAGATACCTAGATTCAGTTGATATGCTTTTCCAATAGAGAAATTTTGTTCAATATAACAATAATAAATTATATCAATACACGCATTTTCTAATTTTTGGAAAATTTTTGGGGTCCAATGTAGCCTCAAATGGTGCCCATGGGCATAGAAAATTAAAAAAAAAAATACTATTACGATTACGAAGGTGTTCTCTGTATGTATGCAGTTATGATCAAAATATCATGAATATAATATTGCATGAATAAAATCGAGAAGGAGACAAAACTGACAGATTTCAAGCCTGTTATCAGTAACTAATTTGAGTTAACTGTTGACGTATATAGATAAATGATCACCAATTCAAGAAACTGAATAATGACCTGAGTTAAAGTGAACATGTTCATATACATAAGTTGATGATGGTGTAAAGATTTCCAAGATTCATTGAACTTGAGTACAACAAAATAGGTATTTTTAGTGATTTAAATATTTTAAGCCAATTAAAATCTGCAGTGTCACCTCACAGCGGTATCCAATAATCATAATATAGTCCAAAATAAAACATTTTGAAAGTGATAATTTTACAAATTTTACTTTATTTCTTATAATAAGATAAACCTCCATTCACATTATTAAATAATGTAATAAAGTGATGTAAAAATATAAATAATAATAAAGATTTTATATTACAACTTACATTTACTAGTACCAGTAAATTTGGAGTGTTTATACCAAGCATTTTATTGATGCGATCATTGCATTATAAATTATTGTGGTTCAATAGCAGAATATCTAAGAACGAAACTTACCCATTAGCCACACTTTTTTTTTAATTTTCACTAAAGTTTGAGTCATGTCGCAAATTATCTGGGCTGCAAATTATCGCTTTCTGACTGTAGGCAGATGAAAAACATACACAAGAACAACCAATATTGGAATAATTTGTGTTATGAATGAGTACGTCAATAGCCAATATTTTTGGAAAATAGCCTTCTTTAACTAGCTCTTCATTAATAGCCAATGTATTTCAATATATTATTATCATTGAGTAGCTATTTTGTATAACTCTAGGTAATTTTTTTTTTTTTCATTTTCCACATTTATTAATTTTGTTTAATTACATAATGCACTAACATTTATCATTTAACATAACATTTCAACAACTAACTTCATTTTTGAAAAATATTTCAACTATATATTGTATAGCACGAGAAAAAAAATAATAATATTAACAGACTCATATACCCCAACACATAGTTTTTTATAGTGGGGTTTCTAAAGGTGAATTACTGATGTAAAATATTCTGTATTTATGAAGTTCAACTAAAAGGATTTTTGTTATTATTATGTTATTGATTGAATAAATTTTGATTTGATTTAATTTGAATGTTATTGGAAAAGGGTCTTCTTTACTAAGCTCCCCAATATTGATTAGCAACCATAGTTTTATAGTGGGGAATCATATTTTTTACATTTAGGAATCAAATTAGCAATCAGTTTTTTCTATTGAATAATATATTATTGTAATGTTTTGAGCTTATATTAATAAACTCCTCTGGATATGTTTTCCATCATCCAGAGAAATTATTATTATTATATTATTAATATTTTTGCAATTGATCCATGGCGGGAGGGCAAAATTCTTGTCTGTCAGCGAGCGCAAGGCTACCTTGCTACGCTACCGGAGAACAGCACAAATTATAATAGAATGTAGTAGTAAAAGTAGTAATGGAATGTGGTATAATAGTGTAATATAGTAAAGTTGTACAAGGGCCACCAACCCAACAATTTCCAAGCCTAGTCTCTAATAGCCTACACAAAGTAGAAGAGTAAAAGATTACATCAAAGTTTAAAATCGTATTCACCGACCGGCACTGATTCCTATCTGCAGCAAGTTCATTATTATTTGTGTGGGGTGTGTGTTCTCACATAGAAAATACCAGCAAATAACAGTTGTTAGTTGCAGGGCCGCCATCTTTCTTGCTGCTATTAGCTACGCTCATGAATTTTCATCGCTGCAAACTGGCAACATTGCAGTAACACGAATTTTCATGTAATTGCTCGGTGATAACAAGTGCCGAGTGCTTTTTCAAGTCACTCTCACAGCCCAGTCTGAACAGTGAGCGAATTCAGCATGTAGAACATGGCAACCTCTAATTGTGAACACGAGTTGTTGAATAACTGGCCAATCTATGCAATTCTACGGCTGTTTTGTTAACCATGATGGAATGTAGGTTCACGAAAACTGATTTTCGGTTAAAGTTTTCAGGGAAGGAACCAAAATTTAGAAATTATCATAAATAAATGATTGAAATGAGAATTCAATATTTTTTATTCCTTCAAATATATTTTATTCCCTATATAAATATTTCACTCTACCTATAAAATTTACTAATAAGTATAAGCGTATGGCGTATCACTTTTACTGGTGAGGAGAGCCTTCCACCTCGCCTTTTGAGCCGTGTTAGGGTGAAGCTAATTTTAGGTGGGTTCCGAACCACCGTGTAAGTAATAATACATTTTTTCTCTCAGCTTCGGATATCACCATCTTTTTTCTGTTGGTTTCTATTCTTCTGATTTTTTTTTCTTCTCTAAGTAGATTGTAGTTTCCGGATTTCTCTTTTAAATATTTTATTTCTATATTCAGTTCCTTCATGTCCTCGCCATTTTGAGCCACTTGGGTTGGGTTTTCCTCTTCCAATAAAATTCTGTTAGTCTTTTCAGTAGTCTTATGTCTTTCATTCCCAGGATGTGCCCTAGGAAAGATATCCTCTTTTTTCTGATGACGTCCGTTAGTGGTTCTATCCTCTGATACATTTCTTCATTGGAGATGTTCTGGTATCTTCCCTCATGGATGATCTATTCCCCCATACAGTTTCTAATAATTTTTCTTTCAGTTGTCTCTAGTTTTCCTCCTCCATACTTTACTGTTGGATCCCATAATATTTCACAGCTATGTTATATTTCTGTTAATACTGCTGTTTTTAAATGTCTGATTTTGGTGTTTATAGACAATTTTTTCTTGTTATAGATATTTTTTTTGTGATTAGGGATCTGATCAATTTACTTTGTCTTTCAATCCAGTTTCTTTTTTCTTTAAGGTTATGTGTAATTATTCCTCCAAGATATTAGTCTCCATTCATATAAGTAGTATAATTTTTTTAATGCTGGAGATGCCCACATGAGTCCGAGACTTGTGCGTGGGTAATGAGGTGAATAATTACACATAGATGCCAGACGGAGAAGCGGGATAAACGACAGCAAGCTGAAATTGCGACGCCCCAACCAACTGCGCTGCGCTAAACAGTTGTAATCAAATGTTTTTTTTTTTTAAATCAAATGTATTACTGTTTTATTGCATTGGGGTGAAATTGGTCGAAGTCGATGAAAAATTTATTGCTCTTTTTATCTAATTTGAGAGTTAATCAATATTATCAAAAAATAACTAACTCAATAATATCCTAAGTAATTTTCATAATTTTTTCAAACATAGTCCTTGATTTATAACAATTTCAAACCACATTTATATCATCGTTAGCTCAACAACAGGTTAAGCATTATATTTGAAAGACAGGTTTTTTGTTATCTCTGAAGTCCATATTTACCGGTTTTAGTGACTTGCGGTGCTGTCCCAAGCTGTTAGAAAGGGGCCGACCTCAGATGAGATCCATCAACTGGTCCACGCCCTGGAGCCGGCGAAGCTGTAACACCGTAATCATCATTAAAAATTAGAATTATGATCGCGCTCCCGTTAACAAAATGTGAGCTTTGCCAATATTATTAAGAAGTTATCGTCCGGGAGCTTGCACAAGATAAATACTGGGAAATTTATTTTTGATAGCATTAATAAAAGAGAATGATCTATTCTAATTTATTGTTATTAGTCATTATTCTTATGAGTACTTTTTTCAAACTCAGGTCTTTATTTTTCATATTTTTACTCAATTATAAAAGGATCAATTTGATTTGCAAAATTCAAGGGTTCTCTGTAATCCATAAGTTTTTTCAAATGGTACCCTTATAAAATTATTTCAGGTAAAACTAAATCAAATCACAAGCATAATAAAGTAACTGTATAGAGTAGATTCAAGGAATTGAAAGAAAATGGCAAAAATAAAAATAACAAAGATATAGAATAAAAAGATAATTGCTTCACATTAATTACTTAACTTTTATCTGTAGCCTACTTGAAAATTTTGTGCGGGCAAGCGATTAAAATTATTTTCATTTACTTTAAAACAAAAAAAAAACAAAAAAACAACGAAATAACCAGTTGCATAGATGTGCTGCTCCTCCAACATCAGAAAGATTATAAATTGTATCTATATAAATTAAAAATGCATCCTCAATTCTAGCAAATGAGACGATTATTAACATATTATAAATATTCTAATTTATTAAATTAAATAACATATATACTGTTATAACATATATATGTCATGTTGTCTTGAGTTCGAATGAGAATTGCACGTATTATTCAGAATTATCGATTTAATTGACGAATATTATAGAATTATAGTTATCATTAAATTATTGTTCATTGGATCAGGATATTCTCCAATTATAGGTTTCAAAATATAATTTCTTCTTAGGCCTACTGTCCAAGCCTTCCACAAATAATAGCTTTGTGGAAATGATCAGTTTATCAAACAATTCCTGCATTTTCATGACGATTTCACAAAATTAATTTTTGATAATTTACAGAAATGAACATCACAGTTTATTGCTCCTGGGCTTTGGAGAAGAGCATTTAGCAAGACTGCTAAAAAACAAAAATTTAGCAAAATTTAAAAGCATTTAGCAAGACTGTTCGCATTTAAGCAAGAGCTTCCCACATTCTACTACAAATTGATATTAATATAATAATTTCTCTAAATAATAATGATAATGATATAGTGTGACCTGGCAGGTTCAGGTCTGGTGTAAGAGTTCTCAGGTCGCACCTGAAACAGTTCGGACCTCTGACATTGCTTAACCATTTAAAAAAAACTTTTAAGTGGAAATTGTGACTCACGTTGTGGCGTGACGGCCGTTTCACTCTGTTGTCAAAAGCATCGTCAGACGACCTACAGTACACTGATATAATTTCCACTTAGAAGTGTTTTTTAAGTTTTATTATATACGCTTTTTTTGGAAACACAATGGATCTTCATCACATTAACCATTTTTTAGCAGTTAGGACCGGCAGCCTTAACGTGTCCTCCAATACTGTCTGTCTCAAATTATATATATTTATTATTCTCAATCTAATTCTACCATGCAAAGTCGTGGACGATAATTATTTGGCCTCTGAAAACGGATCTCAAAGATTCGAAAGCGCTCGGCCTACAGAGTAAGTAAATTTTACTTATTCTTAATGAATATTTGAATGCAAGTCGTTAAATCCACATAAAAAATTATTTGGCATTGCTTTTTCAATGTAACACGAAAGATGTTACCAAACGAGCAATGATTGATCATTTTTTTTAAAGATTCAAATATTTTTATCTCTTCTCCAATTCAAAAACAGAATAGAATCTCTCAGATGTTATCAGTTCAAATTAAGCGGCTAACAAGATGGCTTCCCAGGAGAAAAATATGAATGATAATAATTTATACAAGAACAAAATAATGTACAAAATATACGTTGTTTCAAAGCTTAGTTAGCTGTGTTTAATAAGCGTGACAAGGAATTTTGATGGGCGTAATAGTTGGGCTGATTTTTTTTTAGGGGGGGGGGGAAGAAAAGAAAAAAGATAGGAAGAAGAATGTTCGGAGGAGGAGGAGGAGTAAAATGAAGATTGAAGTAGAACAATGGCGGGCTATTCACACGCAATCCACCCCTCTTCCCATATTCCCTCAACCCCCCTAGCCTTTCAACACCACAGTCCACCCCCCCCCCCCCACCTAAGACCTACCATTTTACCCCAAATTGTAGGCCACTACTAGCAAGCAAGAGTTCAGTACACGTGTTAACTAGACGTGTATACCGCCCTAAAAACCACTCCCATTTTTTTCCGAAATTTCCATTTCTGTAGTAATTATTGTACAAGGCTTGGTTCTCATGTCGTATTGTACGTTTGTGATGGGTACCTTGAATAATTGGCTAGGTTTATTTGAAATTATTGATTTGATATCCTGCATTTCTTTTGATTTTATTTGTTTCAACGGTTTTTTTTAGTACGGTAATGGGATGATTCTATATTTTTACAAAAACTTACCGTACTCAAAAAAACCCGTTTATAAACTGTTGAGTGAGACACGATGCTGTCACAACCGCATTTATTATTAAACCACGACAAACTATAATTTTATTTATTTATTCATGCCAAAAGTGCAATAAAGCAATAATACAACAGGCTCTCCCCAAAACTGATTTTTTTCCCGCAAATTCACAAAACTGAAGAATCCAAATGTTTGGTTATGCCAATTTTTAACAAGAAATTTCACTTTCAAGAGCAATGACCAATTCTTTCCAATTCTAGAATATTAATTTAGAGTTGCACTTTGTAAAAGAAGGACTAACACAGACCAATCGTCCAAAGGAACGTTTTGGCATTCTCGATCATATATATACTCCTGATTTAGATTGAAAATGGTTTTACAGCACTACCGAAACTACAGTATCTCATGTTTCAGTGATAGGGTGGTTGTTACATTGAATCTGTTTATAATGCTTAGTTGTTAGTTAGCTGTGTTTAATATGGATATCCACCACAATATCATCATCACCAGTTCAAACAAGATTTATCTAAACAGTATACTTCTTAACTTTTCATGTGAAATTTAACCACTTGCAGTCAAATATTTGTTAAGAATAAGTATTATAAGAACAAATATTTGACTGCAAGTCGTTAAATTTCACATGAAAAGTTAATATTAACAACGCAGTTCGTCATGGAACAAAAAATCCAGGAATATACTTCTATTTTTCTGGTTGACTTCTATTTACCGTTATTATTTTTATTGTGTGAGATTCAAATATATAGGCCTGATGCTTGTACCTTGAATGAAGTGAAGGGGAGAATGTTCCCACTCAAAATTAGTTCTCCCGCCTTCTTTGAAAGCTCACTCTGAACTAAAGCATTACTGCTTCTTGAACGAATAAGATCCTTGAATAATAAATTGGTTAGGCTTGTTTAAAATTGACTTCAGACAAGGATCTTCAGATTCTTTATCAATTTTCTTTTCTTTCAATGGCATTATTTATCAGGTTATTTATTTATTTACAAGTTGATGATTTCCACTGGGTCTGATGAGACCCGTAGTAGTATAAAACAAATTAGATAACACAATACTAGTCTACAGATTATATACATGTAAGAGTAACTATATTATTGATACATCAATATCACAGAATAAAGAAAGAAAGAAAAAATAATAATAAGCTAGAGAAAAAGAACCATGCAATTAATAAATGAGGTATAGGTAATTCATTATTCTTATTGTAGAAGAGACAGAAATAAAATAAAATAAAAATATGAAGAAGACAATTCCTTGTTTCTGTATGATGCGATGCTTCTGTATTCAACTATGCATCTAACTGCGTCTATTATATGATTAACAGCACATGCACCTTTTTAAACTGTGTATGATTCAAATATGAGCTTAATTAAGGCTTGTACTTGGTTGAATAAAGTGAAGGAGTTACCTCTCCTCTCATAAATTCTTATATCATCTTCTTCCTAGTCTTCCTCTATCCTCCAAAGATTATTTTTCTCTTTTCAACGAATTTTAACTTCATATTCTCTTTGCAAGACTAACCAGAATGTAGACAGACAACAGGCTACAAGTTATTATTTCTCGCTTTGCGCGCTTTACGATAAGTCCCCGGGATCCCTCAGCAGAATAAGGGCATTCACCACCATAACCTCCAATTTTCCTTCCGCATTTCCCCTTTTCCTCTTTCCCCCGAGGCCAATGAGATTAAATAAACACTGTTAGGAAGAGATGTCTTTTGAAATGGTGCTATATGATGTAGGCCTCGAGAAAGGCTGATGAAAATACACGGGCGGTTCCGTTATGCCACAATTCTAATCCCCAAAGTAGGCTTGCCAACTGTAATACACGCGATAAAATTCATCTCGGTTTTTCCTTCCGAATTCTTTTCAGTTTTTCCCTCTAAGAGTGGGGGCTGCTCGGTTGCGAGTTAGTTCTATGGAGGTCACAAAATTATAAGGAATGACTAAAGAATATATACATTTTTAGGGATATGCAGGTGGATTGATACCATATATAATTATTGCTCAAGTTGATCGGGGTTCTTACAAATAATGTGTCACGAACTGAGGTTTTGGGATCTCGTACTTGGCGGATTAAGTAAATAAAAAATAAATTAATTTTTATTTATGAAGTTTTAGTTTTCTTGAAAAAAAAATGTTGAATTTGTTTGCTTTTTACTTGGAAAACTTCATTTTTCAAACAATTGTTCTTATCTTTCTTTGAGTAATACGTATAAGGGTTTGGGAACTCGTACTTGGTGGATTGAGTAAATAATAAAACATATTAATTTAAATTTGTTAAATTTCAGTTTTCTTGAAAAACATTGTAAATTTGTTTGTTGTTTACTCAGTAAACTTCATTTTTTTCAAATAATTGTTCTCATCTTTCTTGGAGCAATACAACTAGTACAATACAAAACTTTCTACAACTATCACAGCTTCGTCTGGGGAGTTGAGAAAACAAGGAATTGGATTTATTAGTGGATTTTTGATTGATGTGAGAGTGCATTATCCCTTATCAATTCGATAAAAATGAAATTTTTCATAATGATAATAGTAATTATTATGATGAATAAACAAGTTGTGGATATCCTCCTCCTCCACCTCCTCCTCCTCCGCCACCACCACCTCCTCCTAGTCCTACTCCTCTTCCTCCAACTATTAATTAAACAATACCAAATTCATCGCATCTTTCGAGCCCACAGTTTATTACATTGTTAATTTATTCACACTCAATCCTACCATTGATAGAACAAAATATATATTGAACCTCACTCTTACTTTTCAGTTATAAATCAACATTACAACTTTTGGTTCACAACGCTATGGAATACTAATTTAATTAAGATAAAGAGCTATACGAAAGAATGTAAATATTACGTAATGTATCCCACGGAGGAATTTAATCCATGGGAAAAGTAACCCAAAATTCATTTTGAGATTAATAAATACAATTGTAAAGTCTTCTCTTTTGAAGAGACATTTATTGCAAGACCAATTACCAGTAAGTAAATTTTACTTATTCTTAATAAATATTTGACTGCAAGTCGTTAAATTCACATAACAAGTTAATACCAATTGGTCTTTTGTTATCCTTGATTTATTGTTCATAACTTGCTTATTGATTAAACAATATAAACTGTAAATGTTCAAGTATATTTTCCTCTAAAATAATGTCAGCAGCATATCACTATTGCTAGATGACATGCATGTAAATACAGTGTGCTGGAAGCTTTCCAAGAGCCAGCCAAGTTTATGTAATACACATTCTGAAATAAAACAAAAACTGAACAGATTTATAAGACTTTTACGCTCTGAATAATTATAAGTTCAACAAATTTATCGGCTTGAATAATTGCTATAATCCACAACACTTAATTACCAGTACGACAGTTAAATCTACTATTTCACAAGACTATCCACTTGATTCTGCGATTAAAAAAACTTCATTAGCTTGTTCCAGCTTTTTACAGGGCACTTAACAAAGTAAATAGTAAGACAACTTTTATGTGGGCACTAAGAGCTCGGATTTTAATTTCAATTCAGGCGCTTATCAGTACAGCGATACGATGTACAAGTAGGATTCGGTCAATTAAACTTATTTCCATCCTTTTTTCGCACAGAATGAGCAGCACATTTAAATACGCCGTTAAGAGTCGTTGTTTTACATATTTAAATTCAAAGCAATGCTTGTTACTACATTATCTGATAGCGCAGGCTTTATTACCCCTTTATTCCTACCACCAACTTTTAGTATATGTAATTAGGCGATATTCTGTTTTTACGACGGCTTTCAGACGATGAATTCGGTTACAAGCCGAGAGTTGTTGGGATAAAAGGTCTCATCAAGAGCATAAAACGAGATAATGACTTTTTTCAAGATTTGTTGGTAGAAATTAAGTTTGTAGGTAATGCAAGACCACTTTTTGTAGAAAGATGGTTGAAAGCTGGACTAATTAATGCTGAATGTGTGATTTTGGGTAGTTTTGACCACATGAGACCCCCGCCCTTGGTTGGGTGGTGATTAGGTAGATTTTTAGTTGCTGACTTGGAATTGAAAGTTTTCTCAACCATCAACAATGGTTGAGTTCATGGGAGCCTCACCGGTAACCGGTAAGCGTCTGATCGGTCTATTCAAGATTCTTACGTCTATTTGAGTGGACCAATTAGTTGCCCCGGTAACGTTTACCAGTTACCGGTAAAGCTCCCAGGAACTCAACCATTAAATATAAATTATTGTTTGTGTTGTAGTGTGTGTTCGTACCTGTAATACGAAATGAGGCAGAATTATAAAACAAAATTTGTTGTGGTAGGCTTAGAAATAATAACATTTCTGTTCATAATTAATGGAAGTCGAACTTCTAAATAACGAATTCCTTACAACAAAACTTTTATGGTGTTACTTGACATTCAGTAACGAATACCTCTCGATTTTGTTATTTATTTATTAATTATGAACAAATTACAGTTAATGTGAAGATGTAACAGACTCAAATCCATAACTGCTCTCTTTACAAATTTAAAATATGCTATATTGTCCAAAACATTCACACAAAAAATTAAGATTTGCTGTAAAACTCCACTCGAAAAATAATAAAATTACTCTTTTGCACTTGAAGGCGATTAATTAGAAAACGTTCACCCGGAAGTTCCACTGTAGTTTGATATCCAACCACTTTAATTCATTATTTCTGCTCCACAGTCAGGGGGATTGTGTCCAGACACAGGGGGCATGGTACCGGGCCATACGCTATTTTGAAGCTTTTTTCTCCATCTTGGCCATCTTTTATATCAGCGATGTAAACAACCATTTGTTTAGCCCTGATGATGTTATTCAGTATAGGCCTAACGAAACGTTGGCGACAGAAGTATTTTTTCATAGCCGTGATTACAACCATATTCTAGATTTACTGAGTGAATTTCAGGAATTCATATTAACCTGTATAATTCTAATGTTGAAGATCTATCTTGTTTGTATAATAAAAACTTTAAAAACACTTTTAAGTGGTAATTATGACTCACGTTATGACGTGACGGCCGTTTCACTCTGATCGTCAGATGACCCGCAGTACCTCATATACAACAATTACAAATTCTTGATACTCAACCAATGTACGAATAGCTTCGATCGTAATTAAGGCTGTGCGCATGGTTCTTGGTCATAATTTTTTTTCGAAGTTCATTGAATTGGATATTATTAAGGTATTGAAATCCTAACTATTGTCATGAGAAATTATTTTTTCATCAAATATTTTATGGAATGTGGGAGTTCAAAGTTGGAATTTTTTGGTTTTTTGGGGGCAATTGAAGTCACCTACAAGTTATTTTAAAAAAAATTTTTACAATTTTTTTATAACTGAAAAACACCTTGGGGTAAAGAATGAGACATTTTTTATTTCAATTCAACAATTGGTTTTTTCAAAATATTTTTTTGAAAAAATATTTTTTTTGCGTGTTTTAAAAAAGTTATTTTGAGAAAACTAATTGTTTAATCGGAATGAAAAATATGTCATTTTATTCCTCAATGTGTCTTTCATTTTGAAAAAATTATCAAAAGTTTAAAATAACTTGTAGGGGAGATCAATTGCCCCCAAAAACCGAAAAATTTTAACTTTGAACTCCCATATTTCATAAAATATTTGATGAAAAAAAATAATTTATAATGACAATAGTCAACATTTCAATACCTTAATAATATCCAATTTAATGAACTTCGAAAAAAGTATGACCAAAACCCTGCGCACAGCCTTAATCATAGTTAACCCTAGTAATTAGTGTTTACATCCATTTACAAACATCCACCATCGTGATTATCTCTTTTCTTGATTCCTTCAGAGCAATGTTTAATCTTCCCAATTTAAAGAAATCTTTCTATTTCCCTGACCGATTAAGCTCACTCCTATGTGTTGGTATGTTTTACTCTCTTTTATACACACAATCATTCACTCTTACTCACTCTCTCTCTCTCTCTCTCTCTCTCTCTCTCTCTCTCTCTCTTGTTTTTACTCTCTCTATTAATTTGTTCTCTCGCTCTGGCGCGTGCAACACCTGCTATGCCGATAGATAAATCGTGGAGAGACATCGCAGTCGTATCGAGCGAGTATTTAGGTCGGGTTCACACGCGCCAGTCTGTTTTGTTTGTTCGTTGGGTGTAATTATTGTGTGTGTGCCTGTGTGCTAATGTTTTAATTCAGTCGACACGGGGAGTTTACACGGGCAATTGAGATGTTACATCGGCAAACAGTTCAAGATCGGAGGCACACAACTGTTTCCTGGTTCTGCACGTTTGTAATGAGAATGAGGAGGAGGAACTGATTCGAAATTGGAATGAGTGATGAAGGAGAAGGCAAGGAGAATAAGAAGTTGAAGGAGGAGAAAGAGAAGCAGAAAAGAAGGAGGAGATGGAGAAGAAGATGGAGCAAGAGAAGAAGGTGAAAGAGGAGGAGGAGCAGAAGAAAGAGGAGGAGAAAATAAAGTTGGAAAGGTAGAAGGGGGAGAAATTGGTGTAGAAGAAGAAGATGAAAAAGGAGAGAGAAGAGGAAAAGAAGATGAGAATGAAAAAGAAGAAGGCGTAGGGGTAGGGAAAAGAAGAAAAGAATAAAAAGAAAGAAGAAGGAGAAGAAGAAGCAGGAGGAGAAGAAGAAGCAGGAGGAGTAGACGGAGGAGGAGGAGGAGGAGGAGGAGCAGAAGAAACAGGAGGAGTAAATAAAGTTGGAAAAGAAAAAGGGGGAGAAGGCGGTGGAGAAGAAGAAGATGAAAAAGGACATAAAAAGGAGAACGAAGAGTGAAAGAAGATGAGAATGGGAAATATGAAGGCGCTGAGGAAAAGAAAAGAATAAAATGGAAGAAGAAGGAGGAGGACGAGAAGAAGAAGTAGGAGGAGGAAAAGAAGAAGCAGGAGGAAGAGGAGGGGAAGGAGGAGGAGGAGGAAGTGAAGGCGGTGTAGAAGGAGGAGAAGTTGGTGTAGAAGAAGAAGAAGAAGAAGAAGAAGAAGAAGGAGAAGATGAAAAAGAAGGACAATAGATGGAGAAGAAAGAGAAAAAGTAGTTGAGAATGGCGGAGAGGAAAAAAAGAGGAGAAAAGAATAAAAAGGAAGAAGAAGGAGTAGGAGGTGAGGGAGAAGAGGAAGAAAGAGGAGAAGAAAGTGAAGTTGGAAAAGTAGAAGGGGGCGAAGGAGAGAAAAGGAAGAAGGAGGAGAAGAGAAAAGTGGAAGAAGATAATGAAGATGGAAAAGTAGAAGGAGTAGGAAAAGAGGAGTGGAATGACAGGAGAAGAGCAAGCAGATAAAGGGAAGATAGAAGAAAAATAAGAAGAAGAGGGTGCAGGAGATGAAGAAGAAGAAGGAGAAGATGATGATGGGGAAGAAGAAAGAGGAGAAGGAAGAGAAAATGAAGACGATTGAGGAGAAGAGAATGGGGAAGAAGAAGGAGGAGAAGGAAGAAAGAGAAAAAGAGAAAGATGGAGGAGGAGGAGGAGGAGGAGGAGGAGGAGGAGGAGGAGGAGGAGGAGAAGAAGAAGAAGATGATGATGATGATGATGATGGGTAAGAAGGGAAAGAAAAGAGAAGAAAATGGTGGCGGAGAAGAAGAAGAAGGTGGGGAAGAAGGAAGAGAAAAGAAGGAGATGGAGGAGAAGGAGAAGATGGGGAAGAAGAGATAGATGAAGAAAGATAAAAAGAAGAAGTAGAAGAAACAGAGGAAGGAGTGGTAAAAGATGTGAAGATGGAAAAGAAGACGATAATAAAGAAGAAAACAAATGATTAGAACCAAAACATAATACAATCGTCGAATTTGTTTTACGTCTATTTTAGCAACGTTTCAACAGCACTTTGTACCCGGCGTACATCGTATGGCATGAAATATAGATATAGTACACTGTTCACCTCCAAAATGGCCTTGTTGCCCTGGTTAATAGGATATAATCATCAGCGAGCAACGAGTGTTTTAGATGTAGCTCTTTAGCTGGCCGTTAGGTTAACACTCAAGATGCTGTTAGGTCTTACATAAAGATGCTGTTGTTCAAGTTCAGCTCACAGCATCAGCAGTTCAGCAAGCAGTTCTTGTACATTCTGCTAGTTAGGAATTGGGGGAAACAGATGCTTCTAATGGAGATATCACACTGTCAGAGTAGACAGGGAAAAGGGGTGAAGAGAGAATGAAAAACAGAGTGAGAGAGAGTGTGAGAGTGAAAGAAAGAGTTAATGAAGGTGAGTGAGAGTAAAGGGGCCCACACACTAGCGAGTTTGGCTCGCGAGTAAGACTCGGCCAGCCGGACTCGGGAGAAAATCACTAGTTAGTGGGCTGTTTTCTCCCGAGCCGAGCCGAGCCCAGCCAGACTCGCGCAGGGCTACAAGCGCGGCTGGGCTCGGCTGGGACTCGCTAGTTAGTGGACGTTTTCCGAGCCGAGCCAGGCTCGGCACCTCATTATAACATAGCAGATGGTCAGAAAGCAAGTATTTGCACTGTTCACAAGACGTAAAAATAAGTTAATTGAGTTATCTATTTAAGTTTGTATATTTACTATTACTATGACTGAAATAGGTACCGAGTTAAACTAATGTATAAACAGAAAAATAAGAAAGAAACCGTGTATTAAAATTTGAATATTCAAGAAAAAATAAAAATGATAATATTGCAGTGCAGAGCTTATTTTTAATAAAATACAAATAAATATTCGAATGTTGTTTTTTCAACAAAAAATACCTACAGTAACATAAAAATATAGGCTAATTTAAAAAAATAATTTCAATAATAATAGCTGCTAACAGATAAATTGTGTATGAAATAGATAAATAATTATTCAATAATAATGATAATAATAATAATACATCCCTTTGCAAGTCCAATGCCCATTTTATATTTATTATTATAACATTATCATTATAAATATAACAGTATTTAATAAATTGCAATATAACAATTAATTACTTCGATACAAATGAAAAAAAAGTAATTAAAAAATAGAAATTGAGTAAAAAGTAGATGAAATTAATCCTATATTTCATCTGACCTTTTGAACTCTATGGAATAGGCCCCCTATTACACTTTTGCATATTTAATTGTAGATGTTCTTCTTCTTCTGAGGATGAAGCCCACATAGGTCTGAGACCTGTGCGTGGGTAATGAGTTGGATGATGGTGATTGATGAGTTGAACCTAAAGTTCTAGGTGGGTTCCGAACCACCGGGAAGTGATTTTACAGCAGAGAACAGTCTCTTTTTGCTGGCCAATCTAATCGGTCACCGTTACAAACAGGACCTACGAGAACGCAGCTTATCTCTATCTGATTGAACAGATACCTGCTACGCCTCGCGGCTATGACTTCCCTAATTATAGATCTATATCTATATCTATAATTATGTTATAGATCTATAAGAAAGATACTTGTTGGGAAAATAATTGTTATAAAAAACATAAATCGTGCCTATAAACTCTCTGACATCTTTTTCTCTTATGTCAGAAAAAAATTAGAAGAAATAAAACATTTTTTAATAATAATAATAATAATAATAATCAAATTTCAAGAATTATGAAATTTTAGCAAAACCAATACTCTCTCTCTAGAGCATAAAATGACCTTCCAAATGAGATATTGATTGTAATTTGAAGATTTTGAGATTAGATGAGCTATATGGATCAGAATTAACATGGGCACACTCCAGCCGACCTTGAAAAGTAGCCGAGCCGGACTCGGGAAGTTCACAACACGTTAGTGGTGATTTTCTTCCGAGTCTTACTCGCCGAACCAGACTCGCGAGTTTGGCTCGCGAGCCTTACTCGCTAGTGTGTGGGCCCCTTTAGAGTGAGAGAGCCTGTGTGTGTGTGTGTGTTTGTGTGTGTGTGCAAGTGGGAGGGAGCGAGAATGAGTGGGTGTGTGAGAGAAATCAGAGAAGAAGTTACGTAGAGAAAAAGAGAATATGTGGGGGGAAAGAGTGAGAGAGTAGCTAAGAGAAAGAAGGCAAACGTCTACACCCAATTTCTACGTCTACACCCAATTTCTACTTCTACACCCCTTGATTCTTAACATCTTCACTATCCCTGTCATCATGATCTGTTTGTCAGGCGTGAATTATCTCGTTACCGCAACTGTTACGTCCGTTTTCTGCTAGACACGCCTCTTTTCTTCTAGAAGAAGGTGTGTGTGTGTCTGAAAGAGAGAGAGGAGAGAGAGAGTGATTGAGAATGAGGGTGTGACAGATCGTGTGTGAGAGAGTGGAAGAAAGAAGCAGATGGAAAAGAGCGGGTGGTGAAGGAAGTGGAAGCCTGAGGTTGCTTGTATAGCAGTAGAAGAAAAAGAAGCAGAAAATCAAAAGAAGATGAAGAAGAAATAGCTAGAAAGGTTATAGAAAGAAAAAGAAGATGGAGAAGGAGAAGCATTAAAAGTTATATAAAGAAAAAGAAGATGGAGAAAAAGTTGAACAAGGAGGAGGTGATAAAGAAGAAGTAGAAGAATGAAGAAGAACATGAGAAGATGGAAAAGAAGAAAGTGGTGTGAAAAACAAGATGAGGAAAAAATGAGAGGAGAAGAAGAAGGAAGAAAAGAAGATGAAAAGGAGAAGAAAAAAAGTAGACGGTTCAGGACGAAAGAACAAGGAGAAGGAAAAGGAGAAGAAGGTTCGGGAGGAGAGAAAAAGGAGAAGAAAAAGAATAAGAAGGTTCAGGAGGAGAGAAAAAGGAGGAAAAAAGATGAAGAAGAAAATGAGAAGAAGACAAGGAAGGATTAGATTAGATTATCTTACTTTATACCTGTAAATTGACCAATTGACAAATTTTTTTTTTTTTTGGAGGATGAAGCCCACATAGGTCTGAGACCTGTACGTGGGTAATGAGTTGGATGATGGTGATTGATGAGTTGGACCTACAGTTTTAGGTGGGTTCCGAACCACCGGGAAGTGATTTTACAGCAGAGAACAGTGTATTTTTTGCTGGCCAATCTAATCGGTCACCGTTACGAGCAGGACCTACGAGAACGCAGCTTATCTCTCTGATTGAACAGATACCTGCTACGGCTCGCGGCTATCACTTCCCATTTATTGTATTATTCACTTACTCACGGATTTCCTCATTATCATTACTCACGGACAAGTTTCAGACTTATGTGGGTCTCTTCAGCAAGAAAATTGTTATTGTTGAAGATGATTTATGAAAATGATCATAACATAAATTTGTTAATTGACTTATTAATAGATCTCTTATATTATACATACGATACACTAATTTAATATATTGATCTTTGTCACATCTACAAGGAGTATAATATAACATTATTATATGATTATGCTAATATAACAAGGGGTAGAGACTAGAGACCAGCCTGACAAAGGTGTTGAAATAGGTTTTAAAAATCAACATAAATCTCGTATACTTACGGCCGGTTGCACAAATGCTAACTGAATTATATCCCTGAAGAATGACGTCATTCTACGGAGATTAAATCTAATGGAGAGAATTCAGTTGCACAAAGGACAATAGTGTTGTTATGGCTTGTAATTATTACAAGCGATAACGCCGATTAGGCTAACCGGCGTAAAATATATTTAACCGCACGATCACCGAAGATTAAATTTCACTAATGCCCATTAAGTTACATGTTATAGGTTATGTTCAATTGTACCGACCACGGAGCTGCAAATTAGGTCGCAGGTGTTAAAAACCATTCAAAATGAATAAAATATATTAAGAATAATATATGATAAAATTGAAATAGTTGAATAATGATTCAAATAATTCACATTGAAATGATTCTAATTCATCTTTTTTCTCAACTTCAAAATCAGATGTTGATCAAATTACGGGATTGTACCCGTTCGGTTAACGAAAATTAACTAATGGATCCCTGTGCAACAGAAATAAATCC